>OY796891.1:43131878-43391332 GCA_963680785.1 Diplosoma virens
GCATAGTGTCCCTTGTTCATCGATGGACAGTTGGAATTGAAAAGTGCGGAGATTACATTGAAAAGTAGAACTGAGATCTCCTATCCCTGGGCTTTCTTTTGATGTATGACTTTTGATTTTATTGCAACAAATATGGCCAGGAGAGACTTAGGCTCATTATTTTTTGACTGACCCTCGTATAAAGTATTCATAGTATTACTAAATATTATAGGTTTAATTTTAATCATACAACCTTTAGGCATGACATCATAGTTTCTGTATGCCTGTAAGTTATGTAGATAATGGTTTAATTTAACATTTTTATAATTTAATTTTTCAAATAAACTTAACTTATTTTGTACATCATTTATGGCGTTTCCATTCATAGTCTTTTTGCTACTAAGTACCTACATAAATTATAAAAGATATTATAAATAATAAAGATATATCCATTACAAATAATAAACGTTTTAACAAGGATGAAACATGCCTGTCAGCACTTGCTTGTTATTGACTTGACCATTCTTACTTATTGCTACTCAAATTGTTGATGATGTTCTAAAAAAACTTGGCACACAGTGTGAGAAATTTCTGTTGCTATTATCTGATGCAGCTCTTACAATGTCTCGCTGGAAAGACTCTTAAAAAGGGTATCCATGTTTGATGCATGTCACTTGCATTGTACATTTGATACGCAATTGTGCAATACAAGTTTAAGCACATTTTAAAAAGATCTATTACTTGATAGCTTTGATAAAAGATGCAACCATTAAAAATAGGGATCGATGCACTAACTTTAGAGCAGCTGGTTTGCCAGTACTGCCAGATCTAGTTTTCACCAGATAGTCAACTTGGGTGATAGCTGGTTTTTACGAAAGTAAGCATCTTCTTAAAGTTTGAACAGTCATAAATAACTGAAAAAATAATGGAGTTCTGATAAAAAAAAGCAAAAAAGCTATGAAAAACATAAAATTAGTTGTTGGATTAATGCAAATTTGTCAATATCCATTCTCTTGCAGATAGTGTGCAACAATTGAAAAGGTCTGATTGTACATGTGTTAGTGATGGTGATGTTTATATATTGTGAAAATGTCAGTTTTGGGTCAAGAGTGATTCCAAGAATTTTTGGGTGTTTTGTTATTGGTAGTATTTGGTTGTTTAATTTAAGTGACAAAGTTGTGTCATATTCAGCTGGGTCTGGTGTAAAAAGTGTGGTGGTAGTTTTGTCTGTGTTTATATGAAGATTATTAGTGGTGCCCCATTCATATATTTTGTGGAGATATGGTTGAGTAAGTTGTTTGGCCTTAGTGTTTGGTGTGAGATGCAGTGATTGTTACATCATCAGCATATGTTATGTCTTTTGGGGCAAATGAAATGTCGGAGGTTTAAATGTTGAATAATGTTGGATATAGAACCCACCTTGTGGTACTCCAGTGTTGATTTGTTTGAGTTTTGATAGTGCATCATTGTATTGAGTGCATGCTTGTCATCCTTTTATGTTGTTTGCTATGAACTTGATAATGATGTTAGGAATGTGTGTTAGTGTGAGTTTGTGTATGTTGACAGTATCAAATACCTTGCTCACGTCCAAAGCTACAGCAACAGTGCATTGTGAAAGCTTTGGATTGTTGAGACCTCTTGTGATTTGGTGGCAGATGTTCTGCAAGGCAGTATGTGTTGAGTGTTTATGTTTGAATCCATGTTGATGAGAAATAATTGAAATGTTTTCTGTTATGTATGGCAATAGTGTTTTATCTAATGCTTTGGCAACAAGTAATAAAAGTGATACGAGTTGGTAGTTTGTGCTAATGTTGTGGTCTTTGTTTGGTTTTGGAATTGGGATGATTGTGGTGTGTTAGTGTTGAGGGCAATTTTGTACATGTTTGCAAGGTATCTAATGACAAGTGGCTCTAAGTGTTTGAGGTGTTTGATGTTTATGCCATCAGGTCCAGTGGAATTGTTGTTTAAGCTGTTTGAGATCACTCATTGCAGTTGTGTAGTGGTAAGTTGTATTTCCTCAGTGGGAAGGTTCTTGATTGTATGAACTATGTGCCTTTTGGTTTTGTTTGTGCTCTATGGAGGGAAGTTTGTGAATTGTTGGTAAAAAGCTTTTGTTTTATCTATGTCAGTGATGGCTGTTTTAGTTCCAAAGCAAATGCTTCTGTTTTGCTGTGTAGGTGGTTTTTGTTGGAGAGTTTTTGCTATGCTTACTCCTATCTTTTTTAAGCCTAAATCTCAAATCAATTAAAATGTACCTTTAACTGTTAAAAAATCTTCTCAACACTGAAAGTTGGAACTTTGTGTAACTTACGATTTTAAAAAAGCAAGCCTTTTTCAGACTTTAGATTAAGCCTTAGTAAAAAGTATGATATGGCAAAAATAACAACTTACTTTTGTACTGTATTATGATAGAAAATACCATTTTTAGTTTTGTATCATACTTTTCTTTAAATTTCTTACTGTATTGTATGTATCATAATTTCTTATTGTATTGTACCATACCCAATATCCTGGCTGCAATATATTTTAAAATGCAAAAAATTATTACAATATATACATACCAAATATAGTTTGATAGGGAAGCCGATAGTTGAATTTATCAACAGCTGATGATAGATGTCTTGGTTTTTCAGGACAATTGTATAAAGCTTTGTCATTTTCCAGTACAAGATCAACATCGTGAAAGACAAAGCATTGGAAATCAAAATCTTTGCTTGATTCCATATAACCAACATTCATCAATTTGGCTCGATTAAATTTACCTCCACCATACTGCGTAAAATAAATAAATTGCATGTATGAATGTATAAAAATAAAAACAGGCTAACTACTTATTCTAGTATCAAAAAAATTGGTTTATTGCACTTTTTTTTTGGAGTAATTTAGTTTTACAACAATGCAAATTTATGTGCTTAAAGCATTACAAAAAATAATTAAATAACTGAGCACTCCTCTGCTTGTTGCATCATAGTTTTTATTTCCTTCCACAGAGTATATTGCTTTTACAATGATTGTAATGTTTGCATGTTTCAATAACTAACAAGCTATATTAATCAAAGATTTGATCTTGTTACAACTACTCATGCCAGAGCAATTTATGAGTTTGTTCACAAAGTATCAGAATAACAAAACAATAAATATCAGTTTACGTAATCACATAAAAATTGGGTGCACTTAAAAAGCTTCTAAACGACAAAAACTCAAGATGATACAAACTTTACCTTATCAGTTTGTTCACAAAGTATCAGAATAACAAAACAATAAATATCAGTTTTACGTAATCACATAAAAATTGGGTGCACTTAACTTTACATTACTTTTATTAAGAAGTCACAATAAACTACAACATCTGTAGAAAGAAACACAACATCTCCAAACAACTTTTTCAAAGTTCTTCAACTCAATGCAAACAGCATTTTAATCAAAACAGAAAGTATAACTGCTTGTTGAAAACATCTTTAAACAAAATACAAGAATCAAAATAAAATAAATCCTGCAAAACATCAAATGTTTTATGTCTCACTTCACATCCATCAAAAAACACAGTTGCATAATAAGGCAGATAATAAAAACACCATTAGTTCAATGAAAACAATGTTCCACCAGCACAACTGCAAAAGACACCGCTAAACCGCAAGGGTATACTGGCGGCGGTTCCGATATGCTAACCACAACGAGTTAGCTAACACGGATACGGGTTAAGACAAGCAAAACCCTGCAGTTCCATTACAAACATATAGTAAGAATGGTCAAGTCAATCAACAAGCAAGTGTCGACAGACCTGTTTCGTCCTTATTAGGACTCGTCAGGACACTACAGCTTGTTGTTGACCCCAGCTGAAAAAGTTGAAAACTTAAAAAGCTGGCACAACTTTCTGTTTGTGGTTTTTACACCTCAAACATCCAGTTGTGGACCTGAACGCTGGGTAGGTAGTTAACACCATTAGTTATTCAAAAAAACCATCAGAAGTTTAGCAATCAAACTTCAAATCATCAAAATCTACATTACATAAAATACTAACTTTTAATTTTTGCTTATTTTATTTCTTTCAACCTAAATAATATTGCTTTTTTTAATTGCTATGTTTCCTGATGAGCCTCACAGGCAAAGCAATCTGTTGGAACTATTTTAATACAACATGTTTTTTTTTGTTATATTTATGTTTTGATAAATATGTATGTATATATAGATATAATTCTATTATATACACAACCCATTAACTATAATTCTTACTGTGTTTAAATGAAATATTGATACAAATCACATTTAGAAAACTAAGTCAAAATGGCATACATAACTCGAAACTAAATATGTATTCATTACTTAATGTTTAAAAAGTTTTTTGTCGATACAAAACTTTAAAATAGCTTTTAAAAGTAAATGATTCATTTCAAGCTCTTTTGTTAATTGAGTGGCCTTAAAAAAGGCTGTTTTGAAAACTCGAACGTTTTTGTCTAGCTCTCTAGCCTTTTTTAAGGCTACTTAATTAACAAAAGAGCTTGAAATGAATCATTTAGTTTTAAAGACTAACTTAATGTTTATCACATTTTCTAAACATCAAAGCATTTTATGGATAATCATGATGTTATCTCTAGTCTATTTTATAGTTATTATTTTTTCCATGGTAAATTGAACCCACAATAAACCTTAATGTTAATGCAATTAATGACTTGTGTAGGGCCTGGGTGTAGGACTAGAACCTGATTGTTGTCTCCTGCATGTAAGACAACATCTAGTCGGTTTGAAATTCAATGAGGTATGCATCACTGACGAGCTTTAACAAGAGCAAAACCCGAGTCTTGTGCTTCTTGTTTTAGGTGGCTTAGTTTTGTTTTTATCAGTAGGTAATGAGTTTAAGACGTAAATATGAAAATTTTATAAATGTAAAAATTTTTACAAATGTTAGTAATAACTATAGAATTTATTGACAATGAAAATTTGAAAACAAAAGTTTATAAAAGCAAAAGAAACAAAAAACCAGATGTAAAAGAATTAAAAATTTAAACCCACAATTATAGACTACAAGAAAAACAATAAAATGCGACTAATTTTAGAATTTTCCTGAATCACCCACTGCATATAAAGAAACTACAGAGAAAAATGTTGACATTTCAATACCAATAATAAACTCATCCTTTATTCTGTAACACAGCAGTGGCTCAGTAGGATTGATATGACATTTAACACATATATTACAGCAATGGCTTAGTAGGATTAATATGACATTTAACACATAAATTACAGCAATGGCTCAGTAGGATTGATATGACATTTAACACATCTTTTACAGCAATGGCTTAGTAGGATTGATATGACATTTAACACATATATTACAGAAATGGCTTAGTAGGATTTAACCCTTTCAATACCGATTTTGTAATGAACATATTAAATTAATTACTCTTTGAAGACGGGGTCTTTGTCCACCAGCTGCGCTAGTTTTGGAGTTTTTTAAGAATTAAGCAATATTTAATTATAATTTCCCCATTGATTATAAAAAAAATTGTTTAAATTTTATATCATTGAAAAGATAATTTTTTCCTGAGTACAATGATATAAAATGTTTAAAAATTTGTTCAAAAACAAGTTTGCAATAAATAAAATAAAATACCCCACTTTTCCTTTTAAAAAATCCCTTTTTCCCTAATAATTACGACTAGCGACAAGATAATGCAAATTTTCAATTCACTACATGTCGCTAGAGTTCTACTCTGTCTGGTGGAAAAAATTTCGTCTGAATTTTTGCAAAGCGCTCACGCTATATTCGATTATATTCCCAAGAGAATATGGCAAACGGTACATTACTACAGACGAAATCGGTTAATGGGGTCACCCATTTGCCAGACGTTTTGACCCTTTTAACCGATTGACCCCTTTAACCGTTATAGTCCAAAAATAGGTTTGTCGGGAGCATGCGTCATTCTAAGGGAACACCATTATATTACTTGGTAGCAATGGGCTCTAGAACTGCGTCATGCGATCCTAATACCGTTTAAAATATACGTGAACTGGTTTGTTTTTGCAAACCTAACCATCTCCGTTTCTGTACAGTTTAAATTAAATTATGACGTTTTCTTTGAGAACACCACCGTTTGTGAGGAACGAAACTTATTTTTAGAAACTTTAATTTACGGGGACCACACACTTTCTTCGTACCTCCCTTTAACATTTTTACATACCGCATATCTAACAACAACTCGGCGCGTTGGGAAATTAACTTTGCTTCATGCAGTGTTGTGTGTTTAATTCCTTTTGTCTAACGTTTTGCATTAACGAGACTCCAACCATGCAATGGTAGAAGTTTAAAGTGCGATGTGACTACAGTTTGTTGTTTTTGTTTCAACCACACTGCTGCGCGCACGCCTGTCGCTTTATCTTTTGTTTACTTAAAGATGCAGACAATTACAAATCCGCAAGAAACAGAGAGGAGTTTGCTTTGTGGAAGGCGGCAAGCCTGGTCTCGCGATCGTTTCCCATGCATTTGGGCATCTGGCCAAAGAAAAAAGATTAATGACATGTTTTACTTTGTCTTGCGATTCGTTTCTCTCGATTTCCGATGTCTGGCCAAAGAAACACATACCGTGAGTTGAGCGAAAAATGACCCTATTATCCGATAAGCGTGAGTCTATTAACCGGTTGTTTTATTTAACATTAGATAGGATTTGGTTTGGGATTTCGGATTTTGAGTCTATAAACCAATTTACCCGTTTAAGCAGTACCCGATTAACTGATTTTGTCTGTAATTAGAACAACGAAATTTTGAACTTGATCATAGTGTGTGTGCTTACATGCCATTGTTTGAATCTTTGCACGGCTTTGACTTTGATCAAAACTTTCTGCTTTTTTCGTGACAATTTATAAAAAAGAAATGGCAAGTTCATAACTTATATTAGCTTGTTCAGCAAAGTAAGGTAGTTTCTTGTAACTCAATAAATTCTTATGTAAGAAATTTTGATCGATTAATGTATTTTTGCTAAAGCATAAAACAACACCAGTAATATGTTATAGCAAAATATTTTCAATTGGCTGATATACAATTTGCAACTTTAGCAAATAAAAATTTATAAATGAATTTTTTAATGCAAATACTGAAATATTCTTTGTGATAACCAATAAACCATTTTTACAAACAGAAGGTCACCGTGGCTATGGCACACCAATCCTTTATAATTTTTTGTTTCTAATTTCCATATTTATCGTCCTAACACACGAAAAAGCTTTGCAAACACTATAAATAGAGCAGCTGTCAAGCAAGTATTACGACCTGCTTCTGAAGACTCCAAGATATTGCAGTCCGATTCTGAGCTATTAAAGCATATAATTTATAATTTAGAAAGAGGGGCCTGCAATTTAGATGAAACATTTGGTGATCAAAAATCTGTTTTTGAAATAACATATAGAACCAAAAACCAGTTTTTGAAAAATATATTATTTCTAAAATTTACTTAATTGATAGTGTTCGTATATGTTCTTTACTTCATAAAGCTTTATTAATCTTAGTCTCATAATAAAAACTTTTTTTATAATTATGACCTGATTAGAAAATTATAATTTATTAAATTGAACAACTTATCTCTATACGGTTTGTAACAGAGCTTTCAGATGTTTTTTTGCTGATTAGAATTCTGACTTCGGATCAAAGTGCAGCCGTATATAAAGGGACATGCGCATTTGCTTGGGTATTGTGACGTAACAGAGAATTTTTCAGAAAGTTTAGCCAAAAAAATTTGCCCTGTTTCTTTTTTTGCTCACTTTGAGTCAAGTGACATGAGCCCAAATTGGGCTCACCCCTCTTCAAAAAGTTAAAACAAAGAAATCTATGTCATATATGTGTTTTACAGGGTCCGCCATCCAAGTGTAGACTACTATTTTATTGTTTTTTTTATTATGTGTATAAATCTCCTAATGCCTAGATTTTTCTTCCAGATAAAGTATTAAGCATCTAGTGTATAAATATTGTAAGTTTGGTTCATAGTTTAATTAAAAATCGTCATGAATCGTGCTATCGAGAAACTGTTTCGCGATGGTAAAACTGCCCCAGAGATTATCAAGATATTGAAGGGATCTGTATCCCGCTCTGGAGTTTTCAAAGCAATAAAAAGACTCAAAGAGACAGGGAGTGCACAACCCAGAGTGAGGAGCACCCCAAAAAGGCCAGTAAGGACGCAAAAGCTCGTCAAGAATATCAGAGAAAAACTGAGAAGAAATCCAGCAAGAAGCGCCACCAAACTGGCTCAGGAGGCCCAGGTGAGTCTCACAACCATGTGCCGGCTTCTCAAACATGATCTACACACCAAGCCTTATAAAGTCACTAAGAGACAACTTCTTTCGGACGCCACCAAGAAGAAGAGGGTCGAAAGAGCAAAGCTGCTGTTGAAAAAACTTAAGGACAACACGCAGCCGACAGTTCTCTGGACCGACGAAAAGCTGTTCACGGTCCAAGCGGTACACAACCCACAGAATGACCGCGTTTGGGGGAAAACCAAAGAGTCCATCCCTGTTGAACTCAGAACTGCCTTCAGGAGGCAGAAGCCATCATCGGTGATGGTGTGGGCAGGTGTGACGTCAAGTGGCATGAAGACTCCGTTAATTTTCGTCGAAGATGGCGTTAAGATAAACCAACATGTTTATCTTAACATGTTGAAGGACAAAGTTGTTCCCTGGATGAATTCCTTGTCATTAGACGACGGTTTGACGCTCCAGCAAGACGGAGCGACTGCCCACACTGCCAAAATGGTTCAGGAGTGGTGCAAGGAGCATTTTAAGGCTTTCTGGCCGAAGGATATTTGGCCTCCTTCTTCACCGGATTTTAATCTGATGGATTTCGGCATATGGTCCATATTGGAACAGAAGGCATGCAAAGTTTCCCATTCAAGTGTGGAGGTCTTGAAGCAAAAGCTGACTGAATAATGGGACGAAATTGACTTTGAGACTGTGCATGCCACTTGTGCGCAAGTTTCTGAACGTCTCCGTCGCGTAATCCACGCAAAAGGAGGATATATCGAGTAAATAGGAGTTCATTTTAAAGATTAAAGATTTTTCTTTCATATTCTTAAAAGTTTGTTTCATTTTTCCTTTAACTTTTTGAAATAAATGAATTTTTAACAGTCTACACTTGGGTGGCGGACCCTGTAGATAGATTTTTGTTATTCTGTCTTGTATTTCTTCTACTTTTTTAAATGGGACAAATTTGTCCCAACAGTATCGAAAGGGTTAACACATATATTACAGCAATGGCTTAGTAGGATTGATATGACATTTAACACATACATTAGAGCAATGGCTTAGTAGGATTGATACGACATTTAACACATATATTATAGCAATGGCTTAGTAGGATTGACATGACATTTAACACATATATTACAGCAATGGCTTAGTAGGATTGATATGACATTTAACACATATATTACAGCAATCGCTCAGTAGGATTGACATGACATTTAACACATACATTAGAGCAATGGCTCAGTAGGATTGATATGACATTTAACGCATCTATTACAGCAATGGCTCAGTAGGATTGATATGACATTTAACACATATATTACAGCAGTGGCTTAGTAGGATTGATATGACATTTAACACATATATTACAGCAATGGCTTAGTAGGATTGATATGCCATTTAACACATATATTACAGCAATGGCTCAGTAGGATTGATATGACATTTAACATATATATTACAGCAATGGTTTAGTAAGATTGATATGGCATTTCACATATATATTACAGCAATGGCTCAGTAGGATCGATATGACATTTAACACATATATTACAGCAATGGCTCAGTAGGATTGATATGACATTTAACACATATATTACAGCAATGTCTTTGTAGGATTGATATGACATTTAACACATACACTACAGCAATGGCTCAGTAGGATTGATATGACATTTAACACATACATTACAGCAATGGCTTAGTAGGATTGATATGACATTTAACACATATATTACAGCAATGGCTCAGTAGGATTGATATGACATTTAACACATATATTACAGCAATGGCTCAGTAGGATTGATATGACATTTAACACATACATTACAGCAATGGCTCAGTAGGATCGATATGACATTTAACACATACATCACAGCAATAGCTCAGTAGGATAGATATGACATTTAACACATACATCACAGCAATGGCTCAGTAGGATTGAAATGACATTTAACACATATATTACAGCAATGGCTCAGTAGAATTGATATGACATTTAACACATATATTACAGCAGTGGTTTAGTAGGATTGATATGACATTTAACACATATATTACAGCAATGGCTTAGTAGGATTGATATGCCATTTAACACATATATTACAGCAATGGCTCAGTACGATTGATATGACATTTAACACATACAGGGTGTCAAGAAAGTTCCCGATCCTAAACAAAATTATATAGGGCTAATGACAGAAGGTTAAATCAACAAAAGGTTTATTGTGGTGATAGAACAAAGCTCCATGAACATAAAAAAATCTGGTTTATTCAAAATGACCCCCATCTGTATCAATAACAAGTTGGAGCCTCTGTCGGAAATTCTGACAAGCAGCACGAAGGGCATCTTGAGGAATTTTCTCCCATGCTCGTTTCAGGGAAGCTCGAAGATCCTCCAGATTGTTATGGGGTGAAGAACAGGCTTCTTTTTCCAGAATAACCCACACACAGAAATCCATAGGATTGAGATCGGGCAAAGATGGTGGCCACAAATCTTTGGTCCAGAATGAAGGAAAGTGCTCTTCGCACCACTTCTGCGTCTTCTTTGATGTGTGAGAAGGCGCGCCGTCTTGTTGGAAGGTGAAGGACTTATTTTTGAACTTTTCCTTCATCGATGCGAGGGCAGGGGTTAAAATATCATTGACATACGAATCTGTATTCACTTTGACCCCCTCTTTAACAAAAATGAGGGGAGATTTCCAAGATTTGGAGATCGCACCCCATACCATCACATACGAGGGTTTCTGTCGGCGTGAAACAAATCGAAGATGATCAGGGAGGTCCTTGGGCCACTTTCCGAGAATCCTGTCATTCTGGGTGTTGAACTTCGCCTCCACCGAGAAGAGTTTTTCGTCTGAAAAAACGATTTCGCCTTTCTCCGTGCCTCCCTGCAGACGGTTCAGCAGAATTTTGGCCCTCTCC
The DNA here is from genome assembly GCA_963680785.1 of Diplosoma virens. Classification (NCBI taxonomy): domain Eukaryota; kingdom Metazoa; phylum Chordata; class Ascidiacea; order Aplousobranchia; family Didemnidae; genus Diplosoma; species Diplosoma virens. The sequence continues at coordinate 43,143,009 of OY796891.1, forward strand.
TTTCTTTTTCGCTTCTGGAGGTCAGTTAGGAGTTGTCTTGTCCTGATTTTGTACAGGGACATTTTGAGATCCTGTTCAACAATTGTTCTGACAGACTCATGGCTGATATTCATGTCTTTAGCCGTTTTCCTCAAGGATCGTTTGGGGTTCCTCCGAATTCTCTCCTTGAGGGCCTTGATCTTCGCTGGAGTGCGAGCAGATCGAGGTCGTCCACTCCTATCCCGATCCTCCATGGTTCCAAGTTCTTGGAAGCACAAGATTGTATCGCGAACAGTCAATTTTGGTGCTTTTAGCAACTTCATAATTTTAGAATTTGAATGTCCCACACGATGAAGTTGAATGATTGCAGCTCTTTTACTCATTTTATTATTATTTTAGCCAAAAAAATTTGAAAAATGTATCTGAAACATTGAAAAGAAGGATTAAGTGGAAAAATGACGTACAGAACTTATCATAATTCATTGACGTTTTTGAATTACATTAAATTTAAAAATCGATCGGGAACTTTCTTGACACCCTGTATATTACAGCAATGGTTTAGTAAGATTGATATGGCATTTCACATACTGTATATATTACAGCAATGGCTCAGTAGGATCGATATGACATTTAACACATATATTACAGCAATGGCTCAGTAGGATTGATATGACATTTAACACATATATTACAGCAATGGCTCAGTAGGATCGATATGACATTTAACACATACACTACAGCAATGGCTCAGTAGGATTGATATGACATTTAACACATACATTACAGCAATGGCTTAGTAGGATTGATATGACATTTAACACATATATTACAGCAATGGCACAGTAGGATTGATATGACATTTAACACATATATTACAGCAATGGCTCAGTACGATTGATATGACATTTAACACATACATTACAGCAATGGCTCAGTAGGATAGATATGACATTTAACACATACATTACAGCAATGGCTCAGTAGGATAGATATGACATTTAACACATACATCACAGCAATGGCTCAGTAGGATAGATATGACATTTAACACATACATCACAGCAATGGCTCAGTAGGATTGAAATGACATTTAACACATATATTACAGCAATGGCTCAGTAGAATTGATATGACATTTAACACATATATTACAGCAATGGCTCAGTAGGATTGATATGACATTTAACACATACATTGCAGCAATGGCTTAGTAGGATCGATATGACATTTAACACATACATCACAGCAATGGCTCAGTAGGATTGATATGACATTTAACACATATACGAGGGTCAGTCAAAAAGTAATGAGCCCTGTTAACTTTAACCGCTTTAACCTTCATATTTTTTCTAGAAATTTTAAGGGTGTTTAGTAAATTTACTGCTTTAAAGATAAATTGTAAAAAAAAATTGTTTCAACGTGTCCACTTTTGGTATTGTGTTTTGGAAATGACGTCATCACTGGATGTCCGTCAGAAGCAGAGAGCTGTGATTGAATTTCTTGTTTCGGAAGGGGAGCCACCAAAACAAATTTTCAAAAGATTGGTAAATGTTTATGGAGATGCTTCATTAGCCTACAGCACTGTGAAAAAGTGGGTATCCAGGATTAAACACGAAGAAGATGATCCAAGTTTGAGTAGCCTCCAGGACAGACCAAAAAGTGGAAGATCATCTTCTGCAGTCAATCCTGGAAACAATGATAAGGTTGAGAAATTGATTAGAGATGATCGCAGAATCACTATTGATGACATTGCTGAACGTGTTGGAGTTAGCCATGGAAGTGCTGTGAATATTGTTAATGAGCTAGGCTTTGCAAAGGTTTGCGCCAGATGGGTTCCGAGGCAACTTTTGGATTTTCACAAGCAAGCCCGTTTTGAAGCTTGTTCGGAGCTTATTGAGTGTCACAGAAGTGACAAAACTTTTCTCAGCCGTATAGTGACAGGAGATGAAACCTGGGTTCATCACTATGAACCTCTGTCGAAAAGATCATCCATGGAATGGCGTCACCCCACGTCCCCAAGAGCCAAGAAATTCAAAAGTCAACGTTCAGCTGGAAAAATTATGGCGACTGTGTTTTGGGACATTGAAGGAGTGATATTGGTAGATTTTATGCCTAAAGGTACTACCATCAACTCAGATGCTTACATTGACACTTTACGCAAACTGAAAGCGAAACTGAGAAGAGTACGACCTCACCTGGACATGTCTAAGGTCTTGCTGCAACACAATAACGCCAAGCCCCATACCAGTCTCAAAACTCGTAAAGTGATTGCTTCTTTTGGATGGACGACGGTAACCCATCCCCCATACTCACCCGACCTGGCACCATCTGACTATCATCTTTTTGGACCATTGAAAGAAGGAGTTAGGGGGCAGCACTTCACTAGTGATCAAGAAGTCAAGCACGCTGTAAGAAACTGGTTAAAAATGCAGCCTGCTGACTTTTACAAGGCTGGCATAGTGTCCCTTGTTCATCGATGGACAGTTGGAATTGAAAAGTGCGGAGATTACATTGAAAAGTAGAACTGAGATCTCCTATCCCTGGGCTTTCTTTTGATGTATGACTTTTGATTTTATTGCAACAAATATGGCCAGGAGAGACTTGGGCTCATTATTTTTTGACTGACCCTCGTATTAAAGCAATGGCTCAGTAGAATTGATATGACATTTAACACATATATTACAGCAATGGCTCAGTAGGATTGATATGACATTTAACACATACATTGCAGCAATGGCTTAGTAGGATCGATATGACATTTAAGACATACATCACAGCAATGGATCAGTAGGATTGATATGACATTTAACACATATATTACAGCAATGGCTCAGTACGATTGATATGACATTTAACACATACATTACAGCAATGGCTCAGTAGGATTGATATGACATTTAACACATACATTGCAGCAATGGCTTAGTAGGATCGATATGACATTTAACACATACATCACAGCAATGGATCAGTAGGATTGATATGACATTTAACACATATATTACAGCAATGGCTCAGTAGGATTGATATGACATTTAACACATACATTACAGCAATGGCTCAGTAGGATTGATATGACATTTAACACATATATTACAGCAATGGCTCAGTAGGATAGATATGACATTTAACACATATATTACAGCAATGGCTCAGTAGGATTGATATGACATTTAACACATATATTACAGCAATGGCTTAACTAGGATTGATATGACATTTAACACATACATCACAGCAATGGCTCAGTAGGATTGATATGACATTTAATACATATATTACAGCAATGGCTCAGTAGGATCAATATGACATTTCACACATATATTACAGCAAGTATGTGTTAAATGTCATATCAATCCTACTAAGCCATTGCTGTAATATATGTGTTAAATGTCATATCAATCCTACTGAGCCATTGCTGTAATATATGTGCTAAATGTCATATCTATCCTACTAAGCCATTGCTGTAATGTATGTGTTAAATGTCATATCAATCCTACTAAGCCATTGCTGTAATATACATGTTAAATGTCATATCAATCCTACTAGCCATTGCTGTAATATATGTGTTAAATGTCATATCAATCCTACTAAGTCGTTGTTGCAATCTGCTTTACCTGATCCCCTTTGGCAAAAAGTGGCTTGTAATTTGTTTCATTTCAACAATTGTGTTTGTTTACTCATAATTCATTATTTTTGGCAATGGGTGGAATTAGCTTATTAAACCATGGGTTAACCACCAATGACATAATACCACATTTGAAATCAATACTTGCCACATTTGATATTCCTGAGAAAGTTATGTTCAATGGAGGTCCTCAGTTTTCATTATTTGCTTTTCAAGATTTTGCTAAACATTATAGATTTCGTTGTACTATAAGTAGTCTGAGATATGCTCAAAGTAATGGGAAAGCAGAAAAAGCTGTGCAAACCATAAAGAATCTTTTGAAAAAATCACATAATCTATATCTTGCTCTTTTAGCATACCAAACATCACTGTTAAGTCTGGTTACAGTCCAGCTGAATTGCTAATGGGTAAATTATTATGCATTAGAGTTCCTATTTTGCCTGCTACACTCAAACCAAACTGGTCATTTCTATTCAATCAAAAAAAAAAAGAGACAAAGTTAAATTATGGTAATCTCCATAATGGATGTAACTTGCCACCATTGAAAAATGATTTACATGAGTTTATTGATAATGGTTATTATGAAAATTTGAGAGGCCAGGTCCTTAAATCAACTGATCAGCCTAGGTCATATGTTGTTGATATTCCTGATCATGGTTCAATTGTGCATAATTGTAAATTTGTAAAACTGTGTCTTGAAAATAGTGCTGACCACTTTGTTGCAATTTCAACTGAGCCAAATAGTAATGCAGAAAACAATAATGGTAAAACGTCAAAGTTATTATGTTACTCTTTCTGGCCATGTCTCAAAACTCAAAACTACGTGAATGTTTGAGTTATGACAAACTTTAAGATAAGTATTTGCTTGTTGCAATTATATTTTTCAACACTCACTGTAAAAGGGGATTTAGTAGAAATTGTGTCATGTGCAATTAACTCTGTGCATTTCCAATTGTATGCATTCCTGCAGCACCTCAAGCTTAAATGTGTGCTGCACTCTTTTTGCTTTTTGTGTTAAACTTCAAATATGCAAGCAATAAGAGAATGAACTAACTAAGCCAACTGTAATCACATTCGCAAAGAAAACAGATCAGACCCACAAATTTACTACTCAAGCATTCATACCCATGACCAGTACCAGGTCTGTTGGAATCAGCTTGCCCCAAACAGCTTGGGTTAAGCTCAATCACCTGCAAACTGGTGTTGGTAATTCCATTTGTTCATGCACAAATGGAGTCTTGCTCTTTCACTGAATTGCATATGCAGCACCCCTGAACAAACCACAGACCATGTCATAACAGTAAGCTTCATATATCAGGCATCAAATGAAGCACAAATTTTGACAGTTTTGAATGATGATACCCAATGCTGGCTCAACACCATCACTGCCAGCATCTGATCTGAGCAGTACAGCAGCCTGGGTTAGTAAAAGGATAAACCCTCAGCCCCAGTCCTGTTTGTGTCTGACCCAGAGTAGATACCCTTCCAAACAATGGCAATGCTCTCATAAAAATTTTATAACAACATAATCACAATCATGTAAAAGTTATGTAACATTGGTTCTGAAAGGGTAATAGGATTCCAATGCACTGCAAATAAATGAGTTAGAAATTGCTTGTAGAAAACTGTTTCTCTCTTAAAAAAATTTTTCCATTGTTCGATCTATGTTTGGCACAAATACTCCAATCTGGGTAAGTATTAGTGATGTGTAACAGTATTAGCACTTTTGCTGAAGCCAAAGCTTTGGCTTTTACACATTCCTATTATCAACACTTTAGTTTAACTTTAATGTAGGGATGTGCCAAAGCTTCAGCTTTAGCACATTCCTACTAATTGATGTTTTTTAAAAGTCTTTAGCTTTTTAGGCATGCTATAATTAAATATAAAATATTTACTTTTTGCTTTAATGAAAAAACATTTATAATTTGTTTCAAAGTAGTCAAATTTTATTAGGGATGTGTCGAAGCCAGAATTTTGCCAACCAAAAGTGCTAAAGGTTTGGTACATCCCTAGTGAGTATGTGCAGATGCATTTATGCATAAGTAGTGCTCATCAAAATTCCACTGTCATACAATAGTCCAAAAAGTCACCAAGTTACTGTTTCTGCACAAAGTATTTCACATAATCCAGCCACAACAGATGTAAGTATTAGATGTCACAGATGTTTTGGCCAAACAGCAAACTTTGTTTTCCACTCAAATTGACAAAAATGACCTCTGATAGATTATAGTACAAATGAAAAAACAATTGCTAAAGATATTTGCTTCCCCTTTGAACTATAATCATAAAATTTCTGAGAAGTGGTGAATGTCATGTCTTTAGATTTACTGACTATATTTTAGTGATGGCACGATTAATCAGAATCATATCAAAAGAATTGGAATATCGGTGGTTTTCCAAAGCATCAGAAATCAGCATCAGAGCTGCATAGTACAGACCTGATTCCAATATCAAACAACTCTTAAATATATAAGGCATAAGATAAACAGTAGTAAAACAAGATGGCACAGCAAAGATTTATGTAATGTTTCCAACATTTATTCACCCTTTCCTAACCATTTTTCAATCAATTAAGCTAATTCCTGCAGTAGCAGTATAAGAGTTAAATTCCCTTTAAACAAAGGTCTGTACTTTCAATTATGCCAGCAGCAAAATGCTGATAAGAGTAGCAAAATTTAAGTTTTTTTATGTATACATTGGGATAAAAAGATATAAAAATTAAACTTTATACACAGATTTGGGTTGTTAATATTCTGCCAATCACACTTTAATACTCTGCTACAACTAAATGGCATAGCAAAAGAAACTAAGGCTATTGTGAAAGAGTGGTCCCATAAAGATGAAAATTGATTGAGAGTTTATCATTTCAATTATTTTCAACTATATATTGTGAGTGAAAGTTTGAAAACCTTATGAATTTTCTCAAATTCCAATATTTACAATGTTTTTATAACAGAATTTTAATTAATAATAGAAAACGTTTAAACTCCTAAAACAATTTGAGCTAACTTATCATAAATTGAGCTGTAATAATTAAATGCCAATTCCTCATGATATAAAGTGGTAGTAAAGTAGTAACATCATGCAAAGTTCTCTAAGCTGAAAGCTGATTAAAAGGTTATTGATTTTTTCAGTGTTTATGTTTGGCAATGTCACAAACAATAACACCCTTTTAAACATTGTGATTTTTGGCCGTGTTCATAAGGGCATTGTAGCATATGTAACATCATCAAAACAAAAGTAAATACTGGAAGTATTGGGAATAACTAAATCTATTTTGAACCTTACAGATATTGCATGATGTTAATACTCTCCCTGTATACAATTGTACTGAGTGACCAGGCAGGCCAGCAATTAATCATGTAATCAGTTGCTTCACACTAGTTAGCACTATCATTATTACATCTTTGTGTCATAAAAATAGAATTATGGATACATGTGTTTATATAAAACTTTTCCAATACATTGTTACCTAGCATATTGTAAAGCTCTTAATAGCAAGATGATAAATTTTCCTAATCCATTTTCAACTTACACCTTTATTAGATATGTTAATACCTGGGCACAGTAATACATATATGTAATAATAGCTAAAAATCGGAATCATATTGGAAATCCAGATAATAAGGTACAATCAAAATCATATTGAAATTTTTAAAAATTTTGGTATTGTCCCATCACTACTATATTTGTTCAGTGGTTATTTAATGTTTATTCTGAAGCCTATTGTTAACTTTCTTTTGAGCAGAGTGACTCTTATGTATTCAAACCTGCACGACTGCATAGTGTAATTTTTATGCCATTTATCATATATTTTGTCATGTATTTACAGATGTTGCAGCAGTTATGCACAACAGTTAAATCCATGTATCATCATCATCGTTTTCAGGAAAAAGATTGAATTAATTCAATGTATTTCCTTTTGCCTGCTTTTTTGTTTTGAGGTTGCAGAGGCAGCAGCTCAAGTTGGAATCTCCAAGCATCCCAATCTCCTGCAACTAGTGGCAATTTATTGGTGGAATTCCAAGACGTGAACAGGCCAGGTCTTCAACATAATTCTGGCAGTGAGTTTTGGGTTGCCCTCTAGGCCTTTTGCCACTTGGAAGAGCATCCATTAGTTGCTTTGCTGCTCACTGTGGGACATTTGTGTCACATGGCCATTGGCCATACCAGCACAGTTGAGATCATTCTATGCAAATTAGTAGCGTTTTGATGTTAGAGATTGACGAATGTCAGTGCTTTTAAACTTGTCAAGTAGGAATAAACCTCTGACTTTTTGCAAGAAACCCATTTTGGCTGCCTGCATGCGGAATCTCAGTAAAACAAACTTCAATCGTTTCTAATGATTTTTTTTATTTGTATCTGATTTAAATAATCAGTTTTTGCATTGTTACTACTTTCTTCTAAATTGTCATTTGTTTCGAGTTGCAGACAGGCCTTACTGTGAAACAATGTAGAAATATCAATTTTTCTAATGACAGTGTGTATGCATAGTGAACGGAACAGATCAGTCTTAATGTTGAATCAACGTAATTTTACAGTAAACTAATAAAACCCTCACATAGGTTTCATGATGAGAAACATTTTAGATGTATAAGGTAAAATTAGACAAACAAAACAAGGTCGTTCTGATAAAACAACAAACCGTCAGGAAAGCCCTGCCATGCAACAGCGTGTGCGAGCAAACCAAGCCGCAGCGAGAGTGTTAACTTCTTGGTTCCACCAAGCAGATCTTTTCTCACTACCCATTTGACCTCACTACCTGTTTGACCCCCAACACATTTGCAACCATAACTACCAGCTGCAGATGTAATGATGGTTGATTTAAATAAATCCCACTCAGTCTCAATGTCTTCAGTATAGTCAGGGAGTTCTCTGAACAGGATAGCAACTTTGCTTGCAAAAGTGTGTCTCACCTTTTTGTTAGCTTGTAACTCCCACTTTATTCAGTATGCTCATTATACTCTGAATTGTTTTCTTGTTCTCAGATGGTTCAGGCCTCTCAGAATGCAGACAACTAGATGATGGTTGGTAGACAGTTCAGCTCCTCTTTTAACACAAACATTGACCACAGAAGAAAAAAGTCAGCTGACACATTACAGAAATCAATGATAGAATGCTGCCCCTCCGAATCTCTGTACCAAGCGTACTTGTGAACCCTCTTGTGCCAAAAAAAGGTATTTATTATGCACACTCCACTGGTGGCACAGAACTGTAGCAAATATTTTCTGTCTGTTAATGTCAGAGTCTCCATATCTTCCAATAACACCCTTCTGTGTCTTGTTGTCAGTACCCACATGTGCATTGAAATCACCCAAAAGGATAATTGATTCTGCATATGTTACTTTCTGTAAAGCAACACCTACTTCATTTAAGAAAAGCTGGTACTGTTGAGTTGAATGAAGGCTGGAAGCTTTTCTACATGGGTGCAGATGTAACCATGTCTGCTCAGGCAGGGATAGGCATTTTTGTAAGCCCTCACCTGGCCTATTATGTCATTGATTGGACCCCACTTGGAAAAAGGGTTTGTCTTCTTTAGATTAGGCTACAGGAGCAGTCACTGTGCACTTTGCAGGTGTATGCACCAAACACTGAAGCACAGTACCAACCTTTCTTAGATAAATCCATGTATTTTCATCTAAAATCAATTGACTTACATTAGTTTACATCAATAACAAACACACTATTTTGCTTATATTAGCCTACATCAGGGATGTGTCACATGTTTATCACAACATTTTACTGGTTCATCACTTCTGATTTTAAGTGAACTGAGAATATTTTACTTTAAGACTTAAAGTAGAACATTCTAAGGTAATTAGAACATTTTTACAGTTTTTTTGTGGAGATTACTTCTTTTGCAGAAGAAAAATCAAGAAATCCAAAACAGATTCACCCTTTTTTTTAGAGATCACTCCTTTTTAGAGTTACATTTTTGTAGTGGTCAATTGCAAGTTTCTAAAAAAATTAAAAGTCAAACTTGCCAGCAGACAAGTTAGCCACTCCTAGCCTACAGCAATAACAAACATGCATAAAAAAAAAATTTTTTGATTTAATTTCATAACGATAATGTTTTAATTTTGCAAAATTTTAAATTGGCAGACATTTCTCAAAGCCATGCACAACAATGATTCTTAAAACTGAAAATGACATGCCCTAGGGGGTGTAAAAATATTCAAAAAGAGGGTAAGAAGATGATGGAATATTGTTAAACATGCAAAACTTATATTGCTAATTGAGAACTCAAAATTAGAAGAAAGGTGCAAACTTCTACTATTGATGAGGAGTTTCAGTTATAAAATTTGAAGAATTCCCAAATGGATTAGTAAAGCAAACATGCAAAGTATCTGTTGCTGCTGAAAAACTTACAAAAATTAGCAAGAAATAAGTTTTTGTTAACTCAAATTTTTGACTTTAATTTGATGTGATAAAACTCATTCAAAAGATTCCTGAGCAGCTGAAACAAGGATAGATAAAAGCACTTTAAAAAAATTTCTTGTCATGATGTATACCAGTTAGGTACGAAATAAAAACTGAATCCTAGAAACAACAACTGAATAACTGGTTCAATGCATACATAGATAAGCTTTTAAAGGATGTTGTAAAGGACACAGAACAGAGATATTGGCTCACTGCTATTTAAGTCTTTTACAGACTGTATTGAGTTTAAGATCACAATTACTAATGCTTTCATAACATCTTACAAATTTTTGAGTCAGCCCAAGCAGGAAGTTAGTAGTGAAGACTTTAAGGCAACTCCAACATAGATAATCCCAGGGAAAATAGAAGTATGGCTTTATACAGTTTAAATTATTGAAAGAGCAGTGATTTTGAGTGACAAATTTTCAGAAATGTTTATTAAATCTGGTGTTGTTCTTCAAAGATTATACCTAATAGATTAAATAAATTGCAATCAACATTTTTGTATCTTTCATTTCTGACAAGCTTAGAAGCATAGCATCAGCTGAAATGTGACAGTGACAAATAGAGTGCTATCACCTAACCGTAAGTTGTTTGATAAACTTGATATTTTTCAAATTAAGTGTGAAAAATCAATGTTCTAAGCTGCATCTAACAATTTTTTTTTTTTTTCTATAAAGTGTAACAAAGAAGATCTTGGCAGTTGAATTTCAAAGGAATAAAAAGTGGGCAAGCCTTTTCAATGATAAAAATTAAACAGACAAGAATAAAAATGGGGGTTGAAGTTGAGTGAGTTTTTATTAATCACACAATTTACTGCCACTTCTCAGGTATAGCTCAGTTCACTTTATCAAATAATTCTGCAGTCATCAGAAATTCACTTCATCAGGTGATTTTATTATAGAAATTCTAGAAAGTATGGTTTATTTCAGGTGAATCATGCAGCAACAAAGTTTTGGTAAGTTTATTTGTTTAAGTAATGTATTGATTCTGCTAGGTATTGCAAATGTTTCACAGCTTAACAAGCATGCTTAGCACTGGTGAAACAAGTCTTGTTGTTATAAAAAATGAGGTTGATGCTGTGACTTGAAAAACACTCTAAAACCTGTCTTTGAAGTAAGTAACTATATGAATGAACACTTGAAAATGCTGCATTCATATTAATAGCAGCTTAAGCAGTCAGCATTGAGACAGAGGTGAAAAAACACTTCAGACAGAGATCAAAAGCTCACAATTGTGTTGGAGAAGGTTTGTAGTTACTGATTATGCTGTAACCATTAGTGTTCATACACATTACACAATTACTCAATTTTGAAGTTTGATAAATATTGGTTGAAAAAAAGAGATTAATAGTTGCTCATGGGCAAACTTGACAAGAGTAGTTTTTTATATGCATTTTTTCTACATGGCTTGTTAATTAGCAGGCCCAGGCTGAACATCAAGAGGAGAGGGCACATTTGGATTTTGCCAAATTTGTTTTTGATCTAACCCAGGCTGCCAGAACATATTTAACAGATATTTTCTAAAGAGATGGTTGGTGGTACACAAATTAAAAATAGCATGTTGAAGCAGAGCCATTGTTCACAACTTTTTATCTGATACTTTAAAGAGAACTTTAAAAAAGAGAAATTGTCAGAATAAAAAGAATCAAGCTATGTTAGAAAAGTAAAAGGAGACTCATGTGAATCAAGCAAATTGTAGCCAGTAATATATGAGGTTATATTTACAGCAAAACTAGGTGAATAAAAAAAATGCTTTATTTTTTGTAAACTTTTAAAACAAAGTTGTTTTTTTTAACTCAAGTTAAAAATGTGCTACTTTTGCACATTTGAGCTAAAAACACAATTCGTAGCAAAACCTGTCAATAACATACATCAAAGATAAGATATTTTCAGATTGCTTGTAGAACATCATGGCTGTTAAACAGTACAAAAAGCCAAAATCATAAATACTTAAGTCATTAGCAAAACTTATGTAAGCACACTGTATATAGGTTTAGACGAAAAACAAAACAAATAATCTTATTCACATAACCAAGCATTGTAAACAAAAAAATCTTACTTGATTAATTATATAAACTTGATATTCTAATTGCTGACGTTGAAATATTGGATGCATAAATTGCAAAAAGTATCTTAAATGCTCATCACGATTACGAAATGGAATAATAATAGCTACCTGAATGTACGAACTAAAGTTATTGAAGGATTGTTCCAGATACCAAACTTAAACATATCAATAAGTTAAATCTCTAAATACCAAATGTGATTACAGTAAATTAGAAGAATTTTTTTTATCTTTATGTGTTACGTCGTTTACGTAATGTTTGTCATGTAGGTCACCCTAGCGAGATTCAAGCCGGTGTAACTTCTGTATTAGCGCTAATAATCAACGCCGCATTTAAGTGCGTTCTCACGCAGCTGTTGGGCATCAAGTAATGACACGTTGTGTTGGGCAAGTGTTGCTTGCCACTTCATTTTGGAGAGAAGCTTTGTGATTGATAAGAGATCCAATTTAGGATTGTGTACTTCATATCTGAATTCCACTGATAATTATTAGTCCCCTTGGACATTGTCTACTTTGGTAGAGAACTTGGTAATTTGATACTTCTCTTTGCTTGTCTGCCCAACATCGTTAGTGAGTGTGTACATTGTGTTTATGCGTTGAAGTTAATTAATGTAATATTTGTTTAGAAAACCATGTCAGACTGCCATTATTGTTTTGTTTTGTAAAATAAATTCATAAATCTGGTGCTGGTCATGAAGTGCGTTTGTGAGGAGTTGGAAGAAGGACTAGGCAGTTTGCGACTCCGTCACAAAAGTTTTCAACAACGTGTTATTCATTTGGAAGTCGAAAAAGGTTTCAATGATGTTTTCTTCACCTTCGAGTTCAAAGGAAAAGTTTTCAATGATTTTCCCCTTTCAAAGTCGAAAGGAAAAGTTTTCGATGGTCTCATCATCATCATTGGCAAAAAAGGTTTTTGACGTCATCTTCATTTTGGAAGTTGAAAAAAGGTTTTCAACAATCTCTTCGTCTTTGAGGTCAGCCTTAAAGTCCCTAATGAAGAAGCTTTATTGAAGTTTTCATCGTGCAACTGCTTATCAAAACTTTTTAAAGAGCGTCAAAAGTCTACGACGGCAAACATCCATCAACATCAACAGCGTAAATGGTATTAAATTTCAATTACTACACTTGAAACCTCATAATGATGTTGGAACAATTTGTAATAATAGTAATAACGTATTTATACCTGAAAAACCTAAAGTAAATTGCGTGATGCGATTTGTGTGACAAGACGTGAGAACTTATAATTTGAACTTATCGTTATTATTGTTTGATTTATTGTTTATACTGTTTGGCATAATGATATCTGAGGAAGATAAAACTAAGACTAACTTGGCGATTGAAAACTTAAAATCGCAACTAAATGAAAGTTATAGATGTGCTGAAAAGTTAATGTCGTTACGAAATACTGACTTAGACAAACTTAATACTGTTTTCAATAAAATTCACCAAAAGCACAAGACCTTAATAGATTCTATGATTGATAACTATGTTGACTCCATGCTTATTGCCGCTGTTACTCATAACAAATTCGAGTTTGATACCCGTAGGGAGGAATGGTTTCTAAAAATTAGGGGTTTGTTTTGTGATGATGCCAACCTGCCTTCATCAAGTAAACCCAGTCCCAATTTATTAAGTTCAAAGGCCCCCAGCAAATGCTCTAGAGCCTCAAACTCAAGCTCAAAGTCTTCTAATGTATCTAGCATGTCATCCAGAATTAGTATGAAACATCTCCGCGCTTCCGAAAAACTTAAACCAGCACAACTAGAGGCCGTTCAGCTAAAGAAAGTTATTGAGGAGGAAGAAGCCAAACAAAGGATATGGCAGGAAGAAAATGAGTTGAAACAAAAGATACAGCAGAAAAAAAATGAGCTGAAACAAAGGATACGGCAAAAAGAGGCTCGCAGAAAATTGGAGTTAGCAAATGCTCAGTACGAAATCTGGATGGAAGCAGATGTCAAGGCTGAACGCGACCCTTTGGGCAGTTTGCAGTCAAAGAAAGAGCTTTCTCTTCAAGCTAAACCCTTTTCCCCAGCCATTAATAATGCCTTTCCAAGTTCATCATCATAATTAATTAAGAGTGGTGCAGAATGTAAAGACGATATTATTAGAGCACCAAAGAGTCAGAACACCCCTTTACCATAAAGTGGCCGAGTAAATTTCGCTCCTGAAATGACTTCGAATCTATACGATTATAGATCCGCAGGCATTAGGCAACATTATTTTCTGGATGAAACGGTCAACAAACCAGGGCCAAGCCATGCCCCAAAAACGGCTCCTGTCTCCTTATTATATCCTTATGCAGAGAAATATGATGATGTGTTTTTATGACGCCCAGAGTTATCTAAATTTTCAGGAGACCCTTTGGAGTTTAAGCTATTCATCAGTAACTTTGAAACGCATGTCAAGTCCAGATTGCAAGACCAGAGAGCAGTTCTTTGTCTACTCGTTCAGCATTGTACGGATCCAGTTAAAGAAAAGATACATTTTTCTGAAACCGGTCAAAATTGTTACCAATTAGCTAAGGATTGCCTTTTTAAGGAATATGACTCACCATGGATCGTGTCAGATGTCTGCAAACAAAGACTCAAGAAATTTCCTTCAATTATTTCAGGTGATGCAAAGGAACTAAAAAGATTTGCAGAGCTTCCAGAAAAGTGTAGTGTCATAGTTAAGGACATCAGATGCTATAGCAACCTTGACTCTTTAGACACGTTGACTCTATTAGTAAAAAAGTTACCATACAACTTAAGAACCAGGTGGGTAAAACGGGCCATTCAATATAGGTCAGGAAAATTGACCAATTTCTCACACTTTAGTGAATTTGTACCACAGGAGTCTGAAAAGGCAAATTCTTTATTCAGCTTAAGATCTTTAAACGTAAAGCCATCAACATCTAAGGTAAAGGCTGCTTACACTACAACTTCCTTTAACAATAACGATCAAGGATTGAAGCCCCAAAATCGTTGGGGAGAATGTTGGTACTGGAAATCTAGCACACATAGGTTAACTGACTGTAAAGAATTTACAAAAATTTCTATTGAGAACCGACTTGAATTAAACGTTCCAGACTATGCCATAAATGCTTCAGCTCGAGACATTGCACCCCCCAATGCAAAAATGTTAATTCTTGTACAGTAGAAGGCTGCATTAACCCATTCCATCACACGCTATTACATTTTACAAGAGATCCCCAGTTTCCAAAAGGACAGTGCCTGAAGTCAGCAATCTAAATACTGATAACCCACCAGAAAACACTATTGTGCTCTCTATAGTTTCAAAGGCCACCGATTCAGATGCAAATGTATACCTTTGTGTAGTTCCAGTTAGGGTTAAGTATAAAGAAAAGAAATTTCTAACATATGCGTTCTTGGACCAAGGATCTTCTCACACATTTTGTGACAAGACCCTCATTCAGTCACTAAGAATAACTGGTCGATCCGAAAAAATTTGTTTGCAGACCTTGGCAGGTTCGGTTAAAGGATACGACGGAATATCTTGTGAACTTGAAGTCTCTGGTTTAGATGGAGAGGTGTACTACACTATACCTAATGTTTTCTCGATCAATAAAATACCAGTTCAACCTAATCTTGTTCTGACGCAAAGGAAAATTTTGGAACTTTCTCATCTAAAAGGAATAAAGCTTGACACTTTATCTAACGTCGAGGTTGGTTTATTAATTGGAGTAGATGTGCCAGAGCTATTCTATACTAGTGAATTTCGCAAAGGTCCGCATGGTACTCCGTCAGCTATTTATACACCTCTGGGCTGGTCTTTGCTCGGGCCTTCTCTATCACCATCTTATTCTACGAATTGCAGAGTTCACTTTTCATGTAAGACTGATGAGGCAGCTTATCAACTTATTGAGAATTTATGGGATTCAGAATTTGTAAAGGGCACAACTGTTTTAGATACTCCAAACTCCAAGGAAGATTGCGCAGCTTTTCACTTAATGCAAGATTCAATTACCATACACAAAGGACATTATCAGCTCCTGTTACTTTGGAGACACTCTCAAGTTAGTCTTCCCAACAACTATGCAATAGCAAAGCACAGACTCGCAGCTTTAAAGCATAGGTTCTTAAGCGATCCACATCTAAAGACCAAGTATATTGACGTAATAAATGGCTATCTAGAAAAAGGGTACGCAAGAAAATTAACAAGTCAAGAGTTAAGTGTTAACTTGGCTACTAAATGGTACTTGCCTCATCACCCAGTGGTCAACCCTAATAAACCTAACAAAGTGAGAGTTGTATTTGACTGTGCAGCTAGATGCAGTAACGTATCTTTGAATGACAACTTAATGTGAGGTCCCAACTTAATGAACAGTCTAATTTGGATCCTGATGCGATTTCAAAAGAATCACATAGCACTTGTAGGCGATATAGAAGCAATGTTTCATCAAGTATTTGTGAAATCTGAGCATGCTAATGCCTTATGTTTTCTTTGGTGGCCAAACGGATGTCTAGAGGAAACTCCGGTTTCCTATCAAATGTTAGTACACATTTTTGGTGCGAAATCTTCACCTAGTTGCACGAACTTCTGCCTGCGACAAACTGCATTAGACTTTGTGCACCTTTACGATCCAACTATATTGGAAATTGTATGCAACAACTTTTATGTAGACGATTGTCTATTCTCAGTTTTATCAGTAGAAGCGATTTCCACTCAAAGGTCATTATGTGAATTACTTAGAAGGCATGGTTTTCATCTGAGAAAGTGGCTGTCAAACAATGAGCAGGTTATAAAGGCCATTCCTGATAGTGAACGCGCCAGGTTGGTAAATAATTATTCTCTTGATGTAAGTTTGCACGAGCAAGTCTTGGGTGTAAATTGGGACATAAAGGAAGATCAATTTACGTTTTTTATCAACCTCCCTCATAACCCCTTTACGAAGCATGGTGTACTGTCCACCATAGCAAGCTTGTACGGCCCACTTAGTTTTGTTTCCCCAGTTGTCTTAGAAGCCAAAGTGTTCTTGCAGGGTCTTACTAGATGAAAGGCGGGATGGGATGAAGAAATTACTAGTTCTGAATCAGAAAGGTGTTTGTCACTTCTCTCTCAGCTTAATGAAGTATCCGTTCTGTGTTGTTTCAAAACTCAAGAATTGGCAAAGTTAAAAAATGCTGAAATACACAATTTCTCAGATGCTTCCTCTTTTGCTTATGGAGCTTGCTCATATCTGCGATTAATAGATGAAAGTGATAACGTGGCATGTTCGTTTTTAATTGGCAAGTCGCATGTGTCCCCAATTAAAGCCATCTCAATTCCCCAATTAGAATTGATCGCAGCTGTTTTGGCCTTGAGATTAAATGAAAAAATGCAAAGAGAGTTGAATCTAGGGTTTGTACTTCAATCTTCTGGTGTGATTCCACAGCGGTGCTTTAACTGTATAAAAAATCAAACTAAGCATTTTCCCGTCTTTGTAGCTAATAGACTTACAATCATTAAGCAAGGCAGCAGCCCAAATAATTGGCATTATTTACCATCAAAGCTAAATCCAGCTGATTTACCTAGCCAAGGCATATCAGCATCATCTATCGAGCAATTAAACGCTTGGCTACGAGGGCTAGGTTTTCTTCAAGAACCTATTCTAGATTTTAGTAAATTTGAACTTCCAGATAAAAAATTACCTGAGAAAAATGTCCAAACTTGCTAAAAAGAAGAAAATCTCAAAATCAAACTCTGTCATTTTGTTTGTTAATCACAGGATCAACTGTAAAAGTTTTCTCATCCTAAAAAAAGATTATTCTGTTTCCACAACTTTTAATATCATTTAAAAGTTTTTTGCATCGAGTTTTTCATTTGAAAATCATTTTGTTTGTTAGCAATGGCTTTTTTAAACGTTTTAAACTTTTTCCGAATTGACTTCAAACTGCTCGAGAAACGGTTGATTTTGAGATTTCTTTTTAGCAAGTTCGGACATTTTCATTGTAGGATTTTTCAAAAAAGCCGTTTTCATGATTGCAGGGTCAATGGCTCGGGATATACCAGATCTTGGACAATCTTTTAAGCTTTCTTTGTTTTTCATTCGTTTTGCAACACGTTTAACTGTTGACAAACTAATATCTAACATCTGAGAAATATGTTTCTTTTTCAATCCCACAGAAAGAAGTGCTGAAGCTCTTATCTGTTTTTCTTCCATGAGTAAAATTTCAAAAATAAAATGAAAATATTATTTAGTCCCGAAATGTATACATTCAACACAAATAATATCAACCATTATTTTAATATAAGGATCTTTTAATTTAGTACTAAATTGAAAAACATAAATGGTTCAGAACTTTTGCAACACCTGGTAATTATTTGTAATGAAAACATACTATGTTAAGTGAATCATCCTTAGATAAAAATATGTAGTTTTGCAAAACATTGTTTATTAAAGGACATCTCAAAATTTTTAATCATTTCTAAAACTAGAAATATTATTTAAGGTTTCAAATTGTTACATTCAGAAATATAGTTTGCTAAATTAATCAAGCAAATAGAGCAACTGATGTGATGTTATAAAAAAATAACTTAAAATATAGTAAATGCAAGGACAGAAAATATGCATTTATATTAAGATGATTTGGCTCTCATTCTTTTATCTTCACACTTTCACTGCCAAAAGTTAAGCAATTTGGCTCTTGCTTACTATTTGCCAAGCTTAGTTAATTGTTTTTTAAATTTCAGGAGATCCCCAAAGCTTGGTGGGTTAGTAACAGCTAATGATAAATGAGACCCCATTCTTAAATGTAAATCTACGTCCTTTGGCACTGAAAGTGTTAATAAGAATGAAATAGTCTGATTTTAATGGATAAAAACTATTCTGGTATTTAAAATAGTAATTAAATAACTTTTGTATTAAATTGCTCTGATCTTTTCATTTAGCACTCCACAATGAAAATCAATTCACTCTTGTTATGTATACTAATATATATATATATTGCAATATTATATGAAACTTCAGCTATATAAATTAAGAAAAAAAGTAATTGCCTGTTTTTGGAAGTTGCCCAATAAAATTTAAAACATATACTGTATATTGATTTTTTATTTACTAAGAAAAAAAAACAGCAGCTCTACAGCCTGTTTCATCCATTCTTTAATTTTTTAATCAGATAAAACAGGTTGTACAATGTTTTGTCTTAATAAATAAAAAAATAATTGTGTGTATGCATAGACTGTCAGTAAAGAGCTCAAGGAAAACTCAAAGAATAAATTGAGTTAAATTACATTTTGTTAATTTTGTCTGTGTTTAGAATCTGTGTTTTAACACGTTAAGTGCCAGATGCATATCGCGCACACATGCACGCTGGTGCCAAGCACTTTTTCCCGTTATGTCATCTCGTGCTTAATCGCTATCTCGAAGGAGTACAGCAGTGCTTCTCAACCTTTTTTTGTGGCGACCCAAATGCTAAGCAAAAATAGAGAGTAAAGTTTTGGCGACCCAACCTTTTTTATTGACGTTATTGCAAGCATAAAAAGTGAATTAAACAAAAGATTATTTAACATAGGTACAACCTAAGGTTGCCATATCTAAATAGGCGGAATTCTGGACAGACATAGGCGCACCAACAAAAAAATTTTTGAAGGGGCAGACAAAATAAATTTGTTTCCGAATTTAGGACAAAGACCAAAAAAAAGGTCTTCACTTTGAATCAATCTCCAATTTCCCTATTTTTTTCCCAAAATCATGGTGGTCAGTTCAGCGGCTCGAAAGAGTACGAAAATTCCCAGTAGGAATCTTTTTTATGAATGAGAAACGTGCACACACATAGCCGTACCAGCCCAAAAAATTTTGGGGGGCAATGAAGCTTTGCCCAAATTTTGTGACGTTTGCCCAAATCATGATTTTATAGTACATTTCGGATATGACAAAAAAATTGTCTGAGATTCTCAGACGAAAAACTAATTTTGCCCTAAAATCATGGTGATCTCTAAAAAAAAAAAGGTCTTCACCCAAATTTGGGTTATTATTTTTTGCAGTTCCTCATCGTCACCTCTCTAAATTTTTTGACTTTGCCCAAATTTTTCGTATCGCTGCCCGAAAAATTATGGTTTTGCCCAAATATTTTCTTCTCACTGCCCGAAAAATCTTAATTTTGCCCAAATCTTTGAAACTTGGAAGGCAATTGCCCCCCCTGCCCCCCCGGCAGGTACAGCTATGTGCACACATACATGCTAACACACGCACACATTCCTGCACAACAAAGCAAAACGAATGTCCAGGCGAACATGACGGAAATACCGTTCTTGGCACTGAAACGATGAGTGAGTGCCTTATGACGTATACGTCCGTCATAAGGCACTCTGCACATAACGCTTCATGACGTATACATCCGTCATAAGGCACTTAATGTGTTAAGTTAAATTTTGTCTGTGTTTAGAATCCCCTCCTAATGAGCCGATAAGGTAAACACAATGTTGAGGTTTCAATAAAGTTCTCTACGTGGCTTTTGTAATTTAACTTAATATATATATATATATATATAATAATAAAAGTGGCGAGACTGTCAGTAAAGAGCTCAATGAAAACTCAGAGCATTAAATTGAATTACAAAAGCCACAAAAGAGATTTTATTAAAACCTCAACAGTCTGTTTCACCTTTACGGCTCATCAGGAGGTGATTCTTATTCAAATAGAATATTTTATTCTATTTGATAGTTATTCTATTTGAATAGAACTAGAATATTCTATTTGAATAAGAATCACCTCCTGATGAGCCGTAAAGGCGAAACAGACTGTTGAGGTTTTAATAAAATCTCTTTTGTGGCTTTTGTAATTATATATGAGTGTTTCTTGAAAGGGTTTTCTTGAGTCCCAAACAAAAGGTTCTTCTACACTGGGATAAAAGCGCTTTAGCACCATTGGAGCAAGTGTTCAGTCCTTTGAGGGGGACTATGTTAAAAAATAAATGTTCATAAATCTTTTATACCCTAAAACATTTCATACACCCCTCGTATATATATTAAATTTTACACCACAAAAATTTTTTTAATTTAACATTAATTTTATTTTATTTGCCTCAGCAGACTGTTTCATCTGCCTGGACTTGTCAGGGGGGCAGTTAGAAACCTGAAAAAACAAAACAAATGAATAAAAATACGGTTTAAACAGAGTGCTTGAATGCCAGCAATAAAATGCCGGTATAACAACAACAAAGAAAAACTGCAGTTATAATATTGATTGATAAATGAATTTTATTGCTAAAGAAAAACTTTTTTATGTAGCTTGCTCTATTGTTTGAAAAGAATGACAAATTAAAAAAGTTTGCATTAAAAAATGCATTAAAATTTCAAATAAATAGACAGCACTGGAAAATACAGTAAAAAGATGCTTAAGAGATGCATTTGAAAATGACAATTATCAGGGTATGAATTAAAATTAAAACAATAAAAATCTTTTACAGAGTATAATTTAAGATTATTGTTAGTTCAATGAGTATGTAGTGTAGATGAGGATTATTTTATTTGCTGATCAAGAAAGCGGGTAAAATGAGTTGTAAAACTAAGGTAAACCGAGTGTATAAATTAGTAAATATATTTATTAATTGCTAGCATGATTAAAACTTCATAATTTAAATTTACTTCAATATTGACATTTTCAAACCAACTCCGAGCGTTTATTCAGTAATTATTTTGGGGTCAGCCTGAAATATTTTGATTTTTCTGATAAGCATAAGTTGCATGTTTTTGAACCACATTTATATGGAGTTGCATGTTGTACAATTTTCCATCTTATTTCTGGTGATTGCCCTGATTGTTTTAATTTTCAAACAGCTTTTAATAGTTCTGTAGAAAATTACCAATGCACATGTTTTATTTTATTTCTCTTGAGTTTCTAATCATAATTTGCACAAGCACTTGCTGCCAGCGCCTTTTTTGTTTTACGCTTTATTTTTAATTAATCTCACCTTGGAGCATAGTTTGTGTCTGCAGCACATTCATTTTAGAGCTGGCTTTTTTGCATTTGTACACACTTCTCAATTTGTGAGGCGACCAGCTGCAGTGTTTGTGAGCGGCTGGTTGAAGTCTGAGTAGACTTAGCGTGCAGTTTAAGATAATTCACGTTTTCCCTGTGAGTCAGCACTGAAGTGAACTGCTCGGTAAGACACCTATGCATTTTCTTTTTGTGTTTAATTTTTAGTTCGTTTCTAATTATTTACAGATTACCATTTCCACTTTTGTTTTCGCTTTCATTTCCACATTTCATTTATTACTTGTTTTCAATTAAATTATTTCCTTGGTTATTATTGTCTTTTTATTTGTCAGAGCCGAAGCGTGTTGATTGACACTTCACTTTGCAGTAATCAGCAACTTCAACGCCATTTACTGTTACAGTTCAGTGAAGTTACCTTTTCTATTGTCTTTAAAGGATTGGTTATGGTTATTATATCAAAGTTTAAATGTTGTTTCACAGCTGCCATAATAAAATTTGTCTGTTTTACCTGTTTTTAGGGATGCTTTGTATACTATTGAGTCTCTGCAAGATTTTCCGTTAAGTGGGCAATTTTTGGCTGATCTAGAATTGCACTGTTTGGCATCTACTTTGTTATCTGGGGTACTCAAGCATAAAAGGTTTTGCTGATTTATAATAGATTTCAAGCTCAGCATGCAACTATAGCTTAATTTTATGTTGTTTTTGTTGAAATTTTTGTGGTATTTGTTGCTGGGTGGGAAATGCTTGTTGAGGGTAAAAAACTATTTTCCAATGTTAGTGTTGACTTTTTATTGAAAGGGGAGTTACACCAAATAATCTTTCTTGTTCTGTTTCTTAATCTGTTTTTTGAGGTTTAGTTGAATTGATTTGTTTTTTTTAGTTTTTGTTTTATGTAGGTTAATTTTTCTGTGCATCCACTTTTTTCAAGGGCTGATTGATATTCCAGGATTGCCTTATTAAATTTTTGTAAGCTGTATGAATTATTTGATAAGTGTGATGAAATCATTTCAGTTAATTGTTTTTTTATATTGAGAGGATGATTCAAGTTTGCATTGATATAAAGGAGTATGTCTCTTAATTTGGGATATGGCCAGTATTTTTCTGTAATTAAATTTAAGGTGATATCTAAAAAAACAGTTTGTAAGATTTGTTAGATTCTGTTGTTATTTTGAAACCATTGTTTTGAAAAATTGTTAATATGCTTTTCTTGATTCTTTTGATGATTGGTCCTGATTTGCTGTTTATTATTGCCAAGCCATCATTTCTGTATAGCCCCAGATGTTGGTTTTTTATGCCTTTATATTTAATATTAATCAAAACACTAAAATAGACTAAAAATTCTTATTCTGTTTTAGTGTTTTCATCAATAAATTCTGCTTTAGCCTTTTGGTTATTGAGCTCTGTGCTGGCAAAGTAAGGCAAACAGATATATATATATACAATCCATTAATGTTTCACTTTGCCACTACAGTACTCAATAACACATGGTTAGAGCATTAGTTAGAGCAGAGTCCCCTAAGGACAAAACAGACTGTCATGGTTATAACTCTCTTAAGGACAAAACAGACTGTCATGGTTTTAATCAGTAAGTGTAGTGTTTTAAATAAAAATAAATACATACATATATGAGATGGGAACTATGGCTGGTATCAATTTGCTACTGACAGTTAGCCACCACCAAATTGGATTAGAGTTAGTGACAATAGTGTCGTAAAGGTTAGTAACAATTGGTGATGGTTTGCCATGGCTGATTCACCACCAACCCATGATTATAATCCTTGTAAATTTATATTGTTCTAAAATAGAAAATGTCTTTTTTTATATAAATGTACAATTGTGCATACTTAATAATAGTGAGGTATACAAAAAAAAGGCAAATACTGAATAAATTAGGAATCATTTTCGAAAATCAAAACTTTCATCAAAAATTTTTTGATTCTAATTCCTAAAAATTCATCAATTCCTATGATTCTCAATTCCAATTAATCACCTCATCTCTAATTAATATCAATATATTCTAATTCATTGAATAGTATAATTTTGAATATTTGGGATAAAAATAAGAGCTCAAAATAGTTCAAAGCAATGTTGTGGAATAAAACTTTTTTTTAGCAAATGCAATTTGTTGATTGCACTTTCAAAATTTAAATTTCTTGGAATAATTAAGTGTCAAGCATGATCAAAATTTAAACATTTTATGTCCTAGTTTAACCCTCACTAAGTACCATAAAAAAACTTACATGTTTGGTACCATGGGGTAAGTATGACTCTAAATTTAAAATTTACTTTAAAAAATTATTCTAAAAAATTATTTTTTTTTATCTCATTAAATAGAATTTTGCTAGGTATACACTAGTCTTCTATTTCACTAATAACTATAGTAAACTACCAAAAAAAATTTTTTTTCTAGGGTTATATATAATAATGCAAACTACATAAAAATAGAAAAATAAAAAATTATTATTGTTCATTTAAAAAATTCCTAAAATTTTCTTTTTTATATTGGATTTTTCAAAATAAAGAATATCAAATTTGGTATTTTTACTAAAAATTTATTGGTACAATTACTTTTTATAAAAATAGAATACAATAGAAAATAATCATATAGAAATATTTTAAAAAGTATCATGGGGTCTATTTGATCACAGCAATAAAATCAGGCAATAATTTTTAAAAAATTTTATCAGTAAGTGTGTTTAACATTAAGGATAACATGACATATTACTATATGACAACTACACAGCTTGACACAATTAAAAAGTAGACCACACTTGATAGTTTTTTACCACTGTGGTCATATTGATCCCATAGTGCCAGGTAAGGATTGAAAAGATTGTTCTATCACAGTAAAGTCACTAAAATTGAAAATATTTTACAAAATTGGCTAAATAATCACACATCTTTGATCTATGATCCACCACTGAACTTTCACTTCATTTTTCACTTTATCACTCTTTTCAGTCTTGTTTGTGAGAAAAAAAATGTTAATGGTAATAGCTTTCATGTCAACACATCAAAATCTTAATAGTATCAGCTGAAGTGTAAGCACCAACAAAATTTTATTGTGCCATGTCAGCATCAACTTAAGCATTAACTGCATGAAATTTAAGCACAAAAATTATTAGGAGTTAAGTGAAAATTCAACACTTTTTATTGATTTTAAGCAAAAATCAACTAATTTTTAAATAAA
This sequence comes from Diplosoma virens, assembly GCA_963680785.1. Classification (NCBI taxonomy): domain Eukaryota; kingdom Metazoa; phylum Chordata; class Ascidiacea; order Aplousobranchia; family Didemnidae; genus Diplosoma; species Diplosoma virens. The sequence continues at coordinate 43,168,215 of OY796891.1, forward strand.
AAATAAAATAGATTTTAATCCTGCAAAGAGCAATGCAACAAAATGTAGCAACATTATTTTATGCTTGTGCAAAAATACAGTGTGTAAACTACAGGTGTAGACAAAATTTTAGATTATTTCATTTTCTTAAATATAATACTAGAAGCAAATGTAACCCATATGACAATAAAAAATGTCCTTAAAAAGAATCTCAAGTGTTTTCAGTACACAGCTTTTATCAGCCCCATCACATAAGAAAGGCTAAAAAAAGCATGACTACTTTTCCAATGTTTGAAGAATAGCACACAACCAACTGTTCTGTGGATTAATGTAAAGTTGTTTATAGTTTAGGCAGTTCCTAATCCACAGAATGACTGAATTTAGTGCAACAATATTATGAAGATACCTGCAAAACAATACACATCATTCCAGTACCAAAAACCAGTGTTTGTGATAATATGGGCCAGTGTGACATCATGTGGGCAAAAAACATACCTTGTCTTCATTAATCAAGGTGTCAAAATCAACCAGCAAGTTTACTTGGACATTTTGAAGATTATAGTGGTTTCTTGGCTTGAAAAGACCATGAGTAACAACAGAATAACACTTCCACAAGACAGAGCAACCTCCCATGCTGCCAAATAGGTTCAGAGATTTTGCCAGAATTTTTAAAGGTTCTGGTGAAAAGAACTTTGGCCCTTATCTTTGCCAGATATCAACCTGATGGACTATAGGAGCAGAAAGCTTGTGCAATCTCCCATAAGAACGTTGAATCATTGATGTGCTACTTAAATGCTGGGATAAAATAGACGCTAATATCTTGCGTGCAACAAGTTTCCAGACTCCAGCATGTAATTCATGCAAAAAGTTATATTGAAAAAAACTTGATTGAATCAAATTAGTTTTTCTTTGCCATTAATTTGACCTGTAATTTAATAAAATTGCTTATATATTAAAACATTTGTGAGGATTTTAAATTGTGTACATCTGCCACGTACACCCTCTAATAACATTTTAAAATGTTTTTACTATAACTATTAAAGAGTTTTTTTACTATAACTTGTAATACAATTAACCTATATCTAAATTGGAAGCCTGTTTAAAAAATAATGGTTCTTTTAGCTGATTAATAAATATTGCAAAAGATAACTGATTCTTGTACTACCTTTATTGTAATCATTTCTAAAATATCTTTAGAGATAAACTTAATCTGTAAATGTACTATAGGCCATAATGGCTTTAGTATGAAACAAATAAAGCAGCTGCACTGGGCTGCACCAAAAAAAAATAGCGTTAACAGTGGCTTCTTTTAAGCAAAAATAAACCCCTTCTTTGTAGTAGCATCCATAACAGTTTTAAAAAATTGTTCAATTCAAGTGAATATCTTACTTGCATAAAAATTTATTCAATTGGCATAGAGCTCTGTTTTTGATATTTTTATGTTTGTATTTTGAACCTTGTTCAACCTTAAACTTAAAAAAACAAAGATAAAAAATTTTCTCTGTAATTATATATTTTTTCTGAACTGGAACTTTAAAAAATCTTTAAAATATATTTGGATCTTTGTCCTCTTTTATTTCTTGCACCATGCACCTTTTTTGTCAAGCCATCACCGAGTATAAGTTTATTAACCTTCTACACTTAGTATTTTGTAACTACACTTTATAAATCATTACAGTCTAAATAAATATTTAATAACAATTATTGCAACAACAATTTGTATACTGCTCAACATCCAAATTTCTGAAAGGTTTAAAACAAGTTTTAACAAATTTGTAAAAGGTTTTAACAACAAGTAGCAAAAAAATTGTTAATCAATGTTTTGTAAATGAACTTAAAATTGCTAATAATTGATCTAGGTTGATATAAAAAAATTTTTAAACTGCAGGCAAGCATGTGACTGCATTTTGCTGACCCCTTCATTAAACTGCTTCACACCACTGCCTAACATTGTCTTATTTTAACCTTGGCATAGAGTATGACAGTGAAATTCACTAACAAATGTATTTTAATGGTTGAACTTGTAAAGCTTATACAACAATTAAAAAACTGTATTTTCTAATGGTGAATTTATTAAACTATATCCAAAAGTGGGCTATTAGGCTACAAAGCTTATATTTCTTATCTGTGACTTTGTTAATGTTTGCTATAATTATTCAGCAATACCACCAGCTTTTCATAAAAAAGACAAAGTTAAAGAATATTTTCTTTTCACTGATAAAAAAAATAATACTTTACTTTTACGAAATTTTAAATTAGTAAACAATTTTGCTATACATAGATCAAGGGTTTTACATTGAAAATTAAATTCTTGGGGTTAGGGGTATTATAAGTTTCTAGTAGAGGATTAAAATTGGTGAAATATTGAAAAACATGAAAAATTTATATTAATAATTTAAAACTTATAAGTGAAGGCCAGAAGCTTTTTTAGATTGATGTAAAAGGGACATAGCCCAAAAATTTTAAAATATCAAGTAAAAATTACAAAAAACAAAAGAAAAAATATTTATAGCTGCTTCAAAAATTACAAAAATTAAGAAATAAGATTTTGTAAAAAAAATTTAAGTTTTTTTTTAATTTTGAATTTTTTAAAATTTATTTAAAGTTTTAACTATAAGACTCCATAAAGACTCTTGAACAATCAAAACTAATGTTGTGTAATTTACAGAATATACTGTAAAAAAAAAGCCCAGAAAAAAATGATTTTATTGACTTTAGCAGGTCCTAACCACCTGTCAATCTTTCAAACCATAAAAGACAACATGTCTTTAACTTATCTAACTAAAGAAAAATTACCTTTAAAAAGAAAAAACACTTTTTAAAATGCCAACTTTCCTATGAACTACTACCTTACCATGATGTGAAAGTTTCTGTGTCTCAGTGACCTGTAAAGCTATGTTGGCAGGAGATTTTATTTCTCCTGTTAGGAATATCAATTCCAAAGAGGTTTGCAGATAGAAACCAGACATAATGTAGTTCACAAGATGGCAACTTCAAACCTGGGCAAACTGTGCTAAGCAAACAGACTAAAAAAAGGAAATCTTTTATAAATAAATAAAAAAAAAACCTTGCAGTAAGGTTACACTACAAAATGATAATATGTTAATTTTTTCATGCTGCCTTGGGCATTGCACAGATTAAAAAAGTTCATGTTAAAGTACTTGGCAGAGGTACCTGTTCATTGTTCAAGAAGTACTTTCCTAAATGAATTTTTATTTTATATAGTTTAACATGAGGATTTAGTTGATTACAAATCAAGCTGCTTTGAAAACTAGAACCACCAGACTCGAGTTTCACTCTTGTTAGAGCTCGTCAGTGATGCTTATCTCACTGTGAATCGAACTGACTACCTGTGGTCTTCCAGGCAGGAGACAACACCACTATACCACACAAGCCAGACAACAATTCAACTCAAAGCAGCTATAAGTAGTTCTCAGGTTTGCTGCACAAGGTGCACCTCATGATCAAGACTAACCCAAAAAGTAATTAAGCAAGTGCTTACTCTCTTAAGCCTTTCAATCCAACTTTTGCACAATAAAGTTATTAATTTGGCTCTTAGTTACTATTTTCCATCTTTAGTTAATTATATTTTAATTTTAGGGAAATCCCCAAAGCTTGTTGGGTTAGTAATGATATACAAGACCCTGTTCTTGGAGGTAAATCTACGTCCTTTCGACTAAACCGACGCTGAACAGATTGATTAATTATGATAGTTTTTTTGCAAGGGATTACTCTTGGGCTTCAAGAATCCTCAGAGTCCTGAATTATCCCATCCCAATGCATTTTCAATGGTAAAAATTTGATTTAGGTTTATAGCGCAAATTTTTGGGACACATATATCCCAACAGGATTGAAAGGGTTAAAACTTGCTGAGCAGATGAAGAATTTTTATTTTATATAGTTTAACATGAGGATTTAGTTGATTACAAATCAAGCTGCTTTGAAAACTAGAAGCACCAGACTTGAGTTTTGCTCTTGTTAGAGCTTGTCAGTGACGAATTGAACTGACTATCTGTGGTCTTCCAGGCAGAGACAACACCACTAGACTGCACAAGCCAGACAACAATTCGACTCAAAGCAACCATAAGCAGTTCTCAGGTTTGACACTCAACACCTTTCCCACTAAAGTACAAATCATCAAAATTCACCTTTCTACATCACAACAATTACATATTGCAAACATGTACAGTACATTCCATGCAGTTATCACAAACAATATCATACTCAATTAGATCCAGCATGTTTACAACAATAACAAATCTTCCAAACACAATCATCACAGCAAATATCAATACTCACTCACTGTTATGATATTTGCCAACTGAATACCATAGAGAAGAACTGATCAAAGACATACTGCTAAACTCAATCACCTCGCACTAAACACAAACACTCCAACATGTCTGCCACCCAATCCAACACAACAACCTACATCACCAGACATCATTACTGCTTCAGCAGACTTGCATGACTGCACTAGGTGGGAGACCATCCACTCCCTCACATTCAATCACCTACCTTTACTCACCACCCTCAGTATACATCACCAGACCAACTTACTCTCACTTCACAAAAAGCAATAACAAACTATCAAAAGGCCGATTGGACTTCATTTAAACAACATGTTTAGAATCTCATCTTCTACAGACTTTACAGCACAAATGTTCATCAGGCAAACAAACACAATACCAAGGCAACTTTGGATGCTGACAGACTCTTTACTCCTAAAGGAAATCACAACAGCACAAATCACACTCACTTACCCATGCATATCTGCATGCTTATCCATCATCGTAACCATATTTGAAAACAAAATAGATCATACCCACAAATCATTACTCTTAACAATCACATAAACAAATACATGAACACAAAACAAACACCTGGTAACAACATCTTGAAAAAAATTGATCACAAACACAATCCACACTTCCTGTGGGGAACCATAGAAAAACTATCCAACAAAAAACCACCTAACAAAACAAAAGCATTTGCTTCAGAACTAAAACAGGCATTACTGACATAGAAAAAGCAAAAGTTTTTAATAAACACTTCACAAACTTCACTTCATATAGCACAAACAAAATCAATAGGCACATAGTCCATACAATCAAAAACTTTCCCACTAAAGAAATACAACTTACCATTGCACAATTGCAATTAAGTATCTCAAAGAGCACAAACAACAATTCCACTGGACCTGATAGCATAAACATCAAACACCTCAAATATCTATGGCCACTTGTCATCAGATACCTCACAAACATGTACAACATTGTCCTCAACACTAACACAATATCACATCTTTAGATATGTGTGACAACCATCCCCATTCCAAAATCAAACAAAAACTACAACATTAGCACAAACTACTGACCCATATCACTTTACCCATTGCCAAAACACTAGAGAAAACACTGTTACCATACATAACAGAAAACATGCCAATTATTTCGCATCAACATGGATTCAAACATAAACACTCAACACACACTACTTTGCACAACATCTGCCACCAAATCACAAAAGGTCTCAACAATCCAAGGCCTCCACAACATACTGTAGCTGTAGCTTTGAACATAAGCAAGATGTTTGATACTGTGAACATACACAAACTTATACACAAACTCACACTAACAAACATTCCCAACATCATCGTCAAGTTCATAGCAAACTACATAAAAGGATAACAAGCATGCACTCAATACAACACCACACTATCAAAACTCAAATAAATCAACACCAAAGCTCCGCAAAATGTAGTTCTATCTCCAACATTATTTAAATTTAAACCTCTGAAATTTCATTCCTCCCAAAAGACATACAAATCATAATATATGCTGATGACATAACAATCACTGCATTCACACCAAACACCATAAGGCCCAACAACTCATTCAACCATATCTATAAATGAACAAAATCTATGAGCCACCACTAATAATCTTCATATAAACACAGACAAAACTACCACCACACTTTTTACAACAGATCCAGCTGAATATGGCACAACTCTATCACTTAAATTAAACAACAAAACATTACCAACAACAAAACACCAAAAAATCCTTGGAATCACTCTTGACCCAAAACTGACATTTTCACAACATGTAAATATTACCATTACTAAAGCAAAACAAACACTTAACATTCTGAAAGCACTCACTTCTACCAAATGGGGTAAACAAAAGGAATTAATAGTCTCCACATTCAAAGCTATCACTCACCCTTTTGGAATATGCAAACACTTGAAGCCCTATCATATCAAACACCAACATCAACAAACTGCAAACCATTCAAAACACAGCTTTGCAAATTCCTACTGATTGCACACAAGATATAAACAATCAACACTTACATGACAAAACCAAGGTCCTTCTAATGGACACTCATCTCAAATACAAACACACCCTTTACATGATCTTAATACACATTCAGATCCACCCAGAAATATGAAAGCCACAATCTTTCATAACAATGAGCACACTAACATCATCATTTCAAAACCAAACATAAGAACTTAGAAATATACAGAAAACCTCAAACACATTCACACTACCATCACCTCACACTACCTCAGTTCTAGAAAAAACAACAAAGTTACAAACACCACACCCTATGACATTCATTCATCAGAACAAACATTACCATCTCATATGCATACAAAACTGGCACAGCTCAGAGTCAACAAATCACCACTCTTGCAAAGTTACCTACATACAGTAAAACCTGAAACTTACATGCCATGATGTCCACTATGCTTGGTCTCACACACATGACACTATCATCTCTTTAACTGTAGTCAACTACCAACACAACACAACTAGTCTGTGGAAAAAGCCTTTAGAAGTAGCAGAGGTAATCCAAGATTGGGGATCTAGATTTGCTTCTTTGAGGGATTAAGAGATGGCTACTCCAAGATATCCTTGGAGGAGGAGCAGCAACATCAACAACTTAAAACGCCAAGACATGAACCAACTTAGATAAATAATAGGCCTGCAGAGTGACAATAAATTATCACTACAACTTAAAAAATTTGCTATAAATCAATTTTTGATTTTATTTAAGTACAATTTGTGCAAAAGAAAAGACAAATACTTCTGGTTTTTATCTAATTATGCTTTTTTTGTAGTTTTGCATTTTTGCCTTTTTGCTCTATTTGTTTAATTACAGTTAGTTTGGAAGTTTCTCTGAACTTGGGTGTCTGATTCTGTCTTAATAAACCAAGACATGCAATGAGCCTTTTCCTGGGGAGTGCTCATTCAAGGATCTGCAAAAAGACAAAAAATATGTAAATAATTAAATAAATTTAGCAAAAAAGCAAAAATGCAAAAAGTCAAAAGTGCTTGTTTTTTCTTTTACACAAACTGTACTAAAACAACATCAAAAATGGACTTATGGCAAATTTTTAAAATTGCGGTGACAATTTACGGACATCCTGTATTAAATGTATTCATAACAATAACTTTTAAATATCATAAACACTTTTTTTTTGTAACAAGTTTAGCTCCATTACCAACTTGCAAAAACATTTTACCTTGGAATTAGCTGTGCAACCAGATGGTTTAAAATAACCACCTTTAGTAACTAATGGATTGTCTTCTTCAATCTGACGCATTGAATGTGAGTGATTGGCAAATAAAATATCCAGCTTGCCCTAAAAAATTTCTAATTAATGAAAATAAAATGGTAATGTAAAGAAATTAGAGATGAAATAAAATTGAGTTTATTTTGGTATCAAAATTTGAAATGAATTTTTAAAAAGTGTGGAGTCATTTTCAAAAAAAAATGCCCTAAGTTTCAAATCTATGAGAAAATAATAAAAATGGAATACTATGAGAATACATCTAGACATGTACTTTTATTTTCATTTGTCTGCAGGCTAATGTTGGGCACTTCCATTCTTACATATACAAATCAGGTCTTGTTTATCAGATTTGTAAGAATGATGCCACTGAACAAATTCAAGACTACATTGTATCAGCATGTCCTCTTTGTGTCACCTATGCACTGGCATTGGATAATTTAGTTCCTTGATGTACAAATGAGGACTGATAACATCTGTAGCTTGCAAATAGAGCGCAGAACAACAAACCACAGACTATATCCTCTATCATTCTCCCAACTACTCACTTTCTGTTTATTTGCATCATTTTCTAAAGCAGTTATGCTATCATCAGTGACCCTGAATGGGAACAACAACATCAAGTAGCTGCTTGAAGATTGTCCAGACATCTAATCTCAAAGGTCAAGAAACAATATTTTAAACAAAAAGTGGCATGCCCTCTATACAAAGGATTATAAGCATAAGGCCTAGTGAAATGACAAAACGCAATGGGTTATAAAACAGTTCACAGCTGCAAATTGAAACCAAATCAATTAGAGGTTTTTTTTGTAATCTCAAACTTGCAATACTTAGAAAATAAAAATACTAAAACTGTAACTTGAATACAATTGAAAAAAAAATTGTGCTCAGTAAAGGAGATTATTTGAGAAAATTTCAAACATCAGAAATTGTGTCAGAAATTCAAAATATTTCTGACACAACTTTGGACTGCATAAAGCCAGTGATATGGAAACACTGGAATGGCTGTTAAAGTGAGTTGCAAGGTTGGTGGTTTGTAGGCATGGACAATCTTATAATCATCAATGTCCTACACACAACCACTAAATTGCTGATGATATCTTTGAAGATTAATTCACCAGGATCAGAACTTAATAAAGAAAATATCACACATTCAAAATTTCAATCATGAAACCACAAAAGCATTTCTACTTGATAGCAATTATTAAATAGTGCAAGCATTTAATTAGATCCCAAAAAAAATGCTTGCAAATATTTTCCTTAAATGCATTTTTATACTACTATATTTATGTTACACTTGCAAATTAAAAGCATTTCTTGCTTCTTTTTCTACTATGCTTTATTTCATTGCAAGTGAAAATAATTTTTAGCACACAAAAATTTTCTACATTTATACTGTATGCTCACATTACACAACAAAATTTTTTTCTGAACTAGATAAGCAGCAAAACAAAGCTAATAATACACCATGGTGTGGCAACAGTAAATTAAACAAATGCAATTCTTTAGCAGTATGAATAAATTTCCTGCCTATTTAAGTTATGAATATAATGAATGTAAAAAAAAACTGTAAAAAAACTAAGTAATACATGCTTGCATGGTTGTCTATCAAAATATTTCCAAAAGAGAGCAAAAAAGGCAAATCCAAAAAATTTTAAAATGAGAAGTTATTTTGTGACAATTTTTTAAAGTTTTTGTATGTAATCTCTTTTATATCCCTTCTTGACTTAAAACTAGTGATGTACCGATACTTGAGTATCGATCAGCCTATTTTTGTGGTATTGGCTAGTAGTATTGGTATCGGTAAATATAGCCGATACCTGCCGATACTTTTTAAGCACAAAATAAATATAAAATTTTTTTTGTCGTATAAATATAAAAAATTTTTGTTCCCCCTTGGAACTGGATTGGATTTCTAACATAATTAATGATTTCTTTTACAGATTTGTAATAATATTGTAATGAATAACACAGGTCTACAAAATTTGATGGAGTATCAAAAACAAGAATAAAAACTATGCTTTCTAGCTAATTTGAGAATGCTGATTTCAAATCTGCCATCGATTTTGCCGTAGCAGGTCAAATTTTTCTGAAAATAAAATTTTAAATTTTAGTGCTGCACATTGAAAAGCATTAATTAATGTGAAGCTGTGAATACAAAAGCACATACTTAGCACAAAAGAGAAAATAAATGGATTGAATACAATTTTATTGCAAAAGTTTCCTTCTTTTAGATTGACAAGAGATGTCTTAGAAGTAATTCTCAACGCGAGAATCTGAACATTCACGTATCAAACCCCAACAATACTCTGCTCTCATACTGACATTCCATTTTCCCTGATACTTTTTTTCCATCACTTTTATATCTTGGTGAAATCTTTCACCCTATTCCTCACTGAATGCCCCTAAGTTTTTTTAAAAATACTTCAGATGACTATGCAGGAAATGTACTTTAACACCTCATGTTACAGCGTAAGTTATGAAAAGCCTATAATAAGCTTTCAACAAGTTTGCTGAAATTTGGGAATTTTATATTCCCTGGAAGTTTTTCACTACATTAGAGAATGCTTTCCATGCATTTAACTCTTCATGGTAGAAAGAAACGCCTGGAAACGCATCATGAAAATACCAAAAAGAGCAAAACACAGGATGATGTAGCACATAGGTAGGTAAAATGTTGCGTTCTAATAAAGAATGTTGTTGTGGACGATTTACAAAACTTATCAGCCAACAGATTTGTGCAGCAGCTTTTAAAAACTGCAGAGTTGGTGTATGCTATACAGCAATTTAAAGCTTTTTGGGGGAAAGTTAGTGAAAGATTACTTAAAAATTAAGGCTGATACAAAAAAACGAACATCAGATTTGAAATCAGCATCCCAAAGTTAGCCAAGGGCACATCTTTTCTACTTTGTTTCCAAAATTGTGTAGACTAGTGTAATGATAGATATATACCTGGAAAAAATTCAAAATGCAATAACAAGCTAGATTTAGTAAATACATTCTTTGGTGTTACTTACAAAAACTTTTACTGATGGTGCTCGATAGATAAAAAAGTATCGGTGGTATCGGCAGTATCGGCTCTAAATGGTGGTATCGGTAGTAGTATCGGTATCGGCTTAAAATGTGGTATCGGTACATCCCTACTTAAAACCAAAAATTTTTTTATGTTTTGGTGGTCACTCTATGCAGCAAATTTACAATTTAAGACAGATATAAGTATATTCATGTCATTCAAGACATATATTTAATCATAAATTAATCATAGCCAATGTAAAAATCATCAAGTTTAGACTTGCAAAAGCAAAAAGAAACAGCAATTTTAAAGCTAAAATTCATATATTATTTAGTAAAATTTGAAAAACCTGGAAAAAGAGAGGGGTAAATACTTCTTTGGCCTTCTCAGCAAGCGCTCATGAATATTCATGTAGCAATTTGCAAGAGCAAGCAGTTTCTGAAGAAAGATAAAAGATAGAAGCTTTTAAAAAATCTAAATAAGCAAAAATAAATTACCGTATTTATTCGAGTATAACGCGCAACATTTTGTACCAAAAACGCCAACAAAAAGCTTGATGTGCGTTATATTCAAATAAATAAGGTAAGTTATGCACTTTGAATAAAATGTCAAAATGTCAACAAAATTGCTTGCTATTTTTAGAAACAGAACTTCTTTTAATTTTATGGCATTGCAAAATTAAAACAATTAAAATTGAAAAATATTTATTTTTAGTCTAAAAATATAGTGTTCATAAAGTCCCAGTATCATTACAAATATTTAGTGCTCAGAAATGATACAACAGAGAGTACTGTGGTTTTTTGCAAAATTATCTATATATCTTAAGACTTTTGGCAGAATGAAATATATGTAGGTATTAATTAATACAGTAGAATTTGTCTACAAGGGGCATTCAAAAAATATGCGAAATTCTCCCATGAAAAGAGTGCCAGCAAGAAAAAACGTATTTTAGCATGCTAGCCATAAAAAGCATGTTCTTTGTGGTTGAATAATTGCTATCACTCATTTTGCGCTTGTAGACAAAGTTGTCAAGAGCTAGTTTATTTAAAGTAGTTTTTTAACCCATGGAGCGTAAGGATTTCAATGTAAGAACCAACATCAAATTTTTGGTAAAGCTTCGTTTGAAAGGAACGGAGATCATTCAGGCTCTGCAGACCATTTATAAAGATGATGCTCTGAAGAAAACTTGTGTTTACAAGTGGAAGATTTTGAGATAGTAGAGAAGCTGTTGAAGATGATAAGGGTCATGGAAGACCAACAACATCAAAAAACAATGAAAAAATTGATTTTGTTAGGATCCTAGTCAAAGAAGATGGACAATAGATGGTTTATCAGAGACTGTGGCCATATCAGTTGGTTCAGCTCATTTGATTCTGCATGACAATTTATGCCTCAGCAAGCTTTTGGCATGATGCCAAAAGCAGCGTGCCCAAATCAGCTCAATCTCAAAAGTGAATTGTCAACAGCAATTTTGCTCAAAATTGACGCAGATGAAAACTGCTTTCTGGATTGAATTATCACAGGAGAGGAAACATGGGTCTACCAGTATGATCCTGAAACAAAACAGCAGTCCAAACAGTGGTTTCCCACATCAATCATCTGGCCCAATCAAATTCAAATCTGAGAGGTCTGTCAAGAAAGTAATGGCAACTGTTTTCTGGGACTCTGAAGGAGTTGTATTGGTAGATTTTTTAGAAGGTAAAAAAACTGTTACAGGCACCTATTATGTAGAAGTTTTAAGGAAATTGAGAGCAAAATTAGCTGAAAAGCGTCCAGGAAACTCCATTGTGGAATTCTTTTCCATCACGACAACACCCCAGCGCATTCTTCTTGGATCACAAGAGATGTTTTGAGAGAATTTTGGTGGGAATTGCTGCCACATTTACCTTATAGCCCAGACCTTGCCCCATCTGACTTTTTATTATTCCCAAAACTCAATGAACACTTGAAAGGCATTTATTTTAATGATACTAATGAGGCAAAGAAAGCAGCAAAAACATGGCTTACAAAATGGTCAGCAGATTACTTCAAAAATGGGATAAAAGGATGGAAGCACCACCTGAAGAAGTGCATCGACCTTGATGGAGACTACATTGAAAAGTAGATTGATTGTATCAATAAATTATAAAAAATTATAAAATTTTGCATATTTTTTGAATGCCCCTCGAATAACAAGATGATATAACGTCAATTTGCTTATAATGTCACATTTCCCTTGGTCCCTGCAGAATTCTTATTTTTTACATACAATTAAATTCGGCAAGAACAGCTTCCCTATAACATCCATTTGTGTATAACAGCACCCTTTATTTGTCCCCCAGACTAATTTAGTTTGTTTATAATGGTATTATCAGTTTCAGCTTTCAACTCTGCCACAATCAATCATTATCTTTAAATGTAGTTACTAGTCCAGCTTGTGTGTTTTTCTTAATTTACTTTACTACATCATTTGCAGCAGGCAGTCAACTTGATTGGGTGTGAAAGAACTCATTGACAAGTGACCTGTGCTGTAGCCTCAAATCAAAACAACTTGTATTATTTGTACAGTATCAACTAAAATATGAAGTGGTTAGAAAGAGATCTCTGTAGTAAAATGCCTGCAAACGAAAAAATTTTCTCCTTAGGAAAAAATATGAAATTGTTAGCCAAATTATTTATACATTATCTAGCACCAGTATTTTTTTTATCTCTATATTTATCCTCCTGACTTGCAGGAAAGAAATGAAGGCACTAATACATAGGGTAGGCAATTACCCCGACCTACTTCCAGAGATGCTGTCTGCTTGTAATTTAATAGAGATATGGCTGTAATTTAGAACTGCTTGCCAAGACCACCAAGCAGGGGAAAGTGTTGTAAAGTGTCTTTTCCAAGAACACAACAGAATGGCACGAGTGTGTTTTAAACTGAGACCATGTTGATCACAAGCATGGTGCTTTAACCACTCAACCATGCTACTGACAATCAAAAATTTTGTGGTGCAACAAAAAAACAAAACTATCACAGACTTTTTCACTGATAAATAATGTTTAGTCTACATTAACTTTTTATCTATAATTTCCTAATTATACTAGTACTATACATATTACTGTACAATGTTTAAAAAAAATTTGAATTATTTATGTGTACAGTTGGCTTAATTTTCTGTGTGTTTCATGAAATTGATGTTTTTCATTACAATGGTAATTTTGGTCGGATAATACACATTGATGTTGAGTCTAAGCAGTTTTGGAATGGCATATAGTACAATTTGTCTGTGATGTCAATTTGTCTAAAATGTCAATTTTTTGCAATCCTTTAGAAGTGCTGCTATAAACAAATTCTACTGTATTATTTTTAACATTATTCAATATTTGCATTAGATTGATTTGAAAGACTATGACAAAATCAAAAAAGAAGGCCAAATGTTTGTGGTGGTGTGCTTAAATTAAATCACCAATTATGGCTCAGTGCAATTCCAGCAAAAATACAAAAGAGACTTTCCTTTTAAATCCTGCATTATGAGATGGGTCAAAACTTTTTAGGAGAGTGGTAGTATTATAGACTTGCCTCAGAGCAGATTACCAAATATAAGTAAAGAAGTTGTTGACAATTTATGAAAATTGCATTTCAGCATAGTACTCAAAAGTACATCTGTTGTGCATCACAAAATTGCATCAACCAGTCATAATGTCCTCCACAAATTATTATTGTTTCACCTCTTTATTGCAAACAAATGACTGCCCTTGGCACTTTGAACATGCTGCTTTCATGCTGAAGAAAATCAAAGAAGACAAAGACTATCTACACAAGGTGATGTTTTTGATGAATATACTTTCTTTGTGCCTGCCCATGTTAAATGCTATATTGTTTGAATATGGAATGCTAAAAAGCCTTAGACTACTCACAAACACATTTGCAATAGTCCAAAACTAAATGCTTGCAATGCTATGCACAATAAGGTGTTGGGCCCATTTTTCTTTGCAAAAAAAAAAACATTAAAGAAACAATTTATCACAACATGATTCATGAGTACTTAATCCCTTAGTCAAAGGAGCTGTCCAGTCATACTGATTCAGTAAGATGTACCCTCTGCACATTGGTCTACTGATGTTTAGGAGACTTTTGGAAGCACTTTTCTCTGAAGGATAAATTGGCCATAAATTTGTTTATTGCAAAATTTATTTAATATACTAGAAAGCTTCCATAACAAGTTCTTTGATAAACTGGCAACACAGCTGTTTATAAGCTGGACAAACAACATGACATTGAAACAAATAATTTAGTAATTGCATTATTTTCATTTTTTCAATGCATGTCAGTAGCATATACAGTAAAATTTATTTTTTAGCTAATTTTTAGTTATTTAGTTATAGTCAACTAATTTTAGTTTAATTAAAGTAAAAAATTCTTATTAATTTGTTGTTAGAAGAGCGATTCTTAGGAAAAGCACTTCATGACAATTCCTAAATGGGATCATGCTGCTGTTAGAAGAGCTGTTCTTAGGAAAAGCACTTCATGACAATTCCTAAATGGGATCATGCTGCTTACCTACATTGGTGACTCCGCTTAAATTAGAAAGCTGCAACTAGGCCAATATTATTATACAAAGATAAATTATGTGTATAATTTTTGGGAGGTTTTCAACATTATAATACTGCATTAACAAATAAACAATACAAGTGTTAATTGGCATTTATGAACACCTTTGACACTTTCTTGTAAGTCAGAAAGATAACTAGAAATAATAATAATAAAAATTGAAAAATTATTAACCTTTAAATATTTAAATTTTTTTAAAAACTAAAGGTAATGCTGTGATTCAAAAACAGCTAAAATATAATTGCTGTTGATATTAATTTCTGATAAATAATGTTTTACAAGTTGTTAAGTTAAAGTTTCATCTTTAAAATGAAGTAAAAAATCATGTAACTTCTAACTGAATCTATTGTAAGTTGTTATATTTTTTACAGTGTGAAACCCTATGGAACCCTATGGACCCCAAGTCTTAAATCATTTACAAAAGTGCAGTAAAGACCAAAAATAAATAACGCTTTTTAACTGAAGTTTTGCCAAATTTTTCTTTTAACTGTGAAGTAAGAATTTTTTTTGGTCATTACTGCACTTTCAGAATAGATTAAACTTGATGTCCATAAAGTTTATACTTGTGTTGACAAAAAAATTTTCATTTTACAATGTCCACTCAGTGTTAAAGACAAAAACTTATCCAAACAATTGATTCCGAGTTCCTAAAAATGTTTTGAGAAAAAAGGAAATGCAGATGGCTAATTATTTTTGATAGATAATTCTGTGAAACCCCTAAATAGTTCACTATGGACCCTTAGACCTAAAGTGGACAACAGTTTAGAAACCCTGTATAGGCACATAAAGCTATTCTGCCAATCAACAAAAGGAAATGTAACTAAGTTGTAGCTCTTAGAAGCAAATGTTTCATTTGAAACTTTTTTGTTGAATGAGTAGCTTTAAAAAAGGCTGTTTTGAAAAACTCAAAAATGTTTTTATCTAGCTCTCTTCAGGAGGTTTAAAAGGCTGTTTTGAAAAACTCAAAAATGTTTTTATCTAGCGCTCTTCAGGAGGTTTCATTAGAATGAATTGAAGAACTGAATGTAGTATTTTAAAAGTTTTAAGACTGAGTCTGATTGGTTAAAAATTAAGGTTAGTAACAGTTGTCATAATAATTAAAAATATTTAATAAATAAAACCACGTTTTGTCAGTGTAAAAAAAATTTTTTTTTTGGCAAAAAAAGGAAAGAAAAAGTTTTCTGTTAAAATTTGGAACTAAAAAGAAAATTTTTTTTAGACTTATACTAACAATTTATGTTTGTAAACAAACTCTTTCTGTCTACACAAAGTAGGTTTACAAAGAGTGATGAAAATTGATTCTAAGACTGATAAATGGAAATCAGATTGTGCTTTTAGAAAGAATAAAAAATTGATTGTCGTTATAGTGAGATGTACATTTTGTAGGAAACAGTATTTTGATTCATTCCCTTCTTTTTATTTATTTATTTTTGTTGCATGAAACATTGTGATTATTTGTGCACGTGATGCGGTGTGGCTATATAAACCTGCGAGTCGCGCACGAGGGTCTCTTTTCACGTAGGTCGTAGAGTGCAAAGGATAGGTTTGTAGAGTTCGGGAGTGAAATTCTTTTTATAAAACTACGCTTCGCCTTTCCATAATTCCAAGTTTAACTGCTGCTTCTTTAGCTGTTTGTTGTATTCAGCATATTTTATTTAGCGCTGAGAAACTAATTAAATTGTGCATTGTACTCAGTGTCTGAACTCAGCAGAGTTTAATTGTGGATTAAGTTAGGGAAGCTAATTAATAAATAAACACTCGCCGCTCTACCACTTTGCTAGAAGTTTTTTTTAGGGTAAGGTTTCTTACACATTTTTGGTTATGTAACAAATGGTTTCCAATCACTGAGTCGCAATGCAGTATTGAATTAGCTAGTTTTCCTGAGTGTTCTAATTGTTTAGGTTCTTGACTGGTTCTGTTCCAAATATATTCTGGCACATGCTGGTGAATTGTGTCCTGCAAATGTTGAGACATTCAACCCACGTATTGACTATCACAGTGGCACACATATTCATATACGATGTTACTTTGTTGAGAAGTGGGAAGAACATCTTTATGTATTGCAGGTAAAATTTGTCTGATGGAAAAGACCACTCGTGGTTGGATCACTCCAAAACAATTAGTAATAGATGATTTTATTTTTCAATTCAGGGGATTTTCACCAATCCAAGGTAATTTTAAATAGACAGGACAATTTTTTTGACCTTCTTTAGTGCTTTGTTGGAAATGTAAAAGGTTTTTAGAAATTCTTGAATCAATAAGAAATTCTGGATAACTATTTTGTACAAGGTTAGAGTGAATATTGTCTAGTTCATGTTTTAATGTAGATTTAGAGCACATTTTTAAAGCTCAATGTGTTAAAATATCAATGAGATTGGTTTTACAATGTTTTGGCCCAAAGAAAAAAAATTTTTTACACCAACTAAACATGGTTTTCTTTATTAAATGTTTTCAATTATTATGATAATTGTTACTAACCTTAATTTTTGGTCAATCAGACTCAGTCTTAAAACTTTTAAAATACTACATTCAGTTCTTCAATTCATTCTAGTGAAACTCCCTGAAGAGAGCTAGATGAAAACATTCGAGTTTTTCAAAATAGCCTTTTTTAATGCTACTCATTCAACAAGAGTTTCAAATAAAACATTTGCTTCTAAGAGCTATTTTAAAGTTTTGCATGAGCAAAAAACTTTGTCAATGGTACAAAAAAGAACAACTGAACAATGTGGTCAAAATTCAAGAAAAAATTCGAACTGTAAAAGTTTCTATTAGATTTTTGAAAACTTGTCAAGCTCAACATGTTATTCCCAAATTTATGTTGCATTGCATTAAAGCAGCCAAGGTGAAACAAACTTCTACTATGCAATAAGCTTTTCTTCTAGATGAAATTAGTAGAAGTATGACTAAATAAGAATCTTTTCATTCAATCTACTTAAAACTCTGGTCCAAAGTACAACAATTTTTATCTTATTTTGATTGGATTTGCTTCTGCAGGTATCTTGCTAACATTGAAGTAATTAAACAAAAACAAATGCACACAAAGCATTTTAATATCATTAATTGGCTTCATCATCAATGCTTTGGTTTGTCTAATCCTTCTGGTAAAACTATTTGTAATTTATCCAGTTACAATCTTTCGGAAACTGAAAAGTTTGCTTTGGCCTATGGTCTAGAGTTTTGCCTTTTGCCAACTAATATTAAACGTGAAGAAATATTTGCACAAGTTGAAATTTAATTTGCTCAATTATTACATCATAAACCAAAGAATATTGATGAACTAAGTCTTCTTAAGGCTAAACTTAATGAATTAGTACACACTTTTTGTGGTTCTCCTATTGATGTGATTAAATTATCCTTTGATTCTAACTGCCTTCAAGCCATTAAGTCTTTATGCTCAAATAAACACATTTTAATTACTAACCCTGACAAAGGCTCTGGAGTAGTCATTCTTAATAGATCTGAATATGCTGAAAAAATGGTAGCCATTCTTTCTGACATAACTAAATTTGAATGCCTTGGTCCTGTAAATGAATTTAACAATACCACTCAAAATGAAACCAAACTTCAATGTTGTCTTCTTCTATTAGTTAAAAGTGATGATCTCCCCAAAACGATTAATGAAGTTATTAGACCCACTGGCTCACAACAACCAACAACGTACAAACTTCCAAAAATTCACAAACAGGATGTGCCTTGCTGTGCTTTCTTTTGATGAATGGACTTGCCCAACATGAACTCACTAAATTTCTTGCCACCTTATCACAACCCATATCAGAACTTTACTCAACTAATTCCTTTTCTTTTGCTAAAATGATACAACTTGAAGTAAATTCTAATGATTCAATTCTGTGTTCATTTGATATTTGTAGCTTATTTACTAATGTACCTTTAGCAAAAACCATTGAAATTTGTACTGAAACACTTTACAACAGTCAACTCCCTACTCCAGTTATTTCTAAACATGTTTTTATTGAACTGATGAAAACTGCAACTGCTTTACTTGAATTTAGCTTTAATTACATTATGTACAGGCAAATTGATGGAGTTGCTATGAATAGTCCCCTTGATCCCACTCTGGAAAATATATTTATTGGCTATTACGAATCAAAACTTTTTAATGAAATTTCAAAACTTACCATATACTGTTATTACGTTGATGACGCCTTTTCTCTTTTTCACAAAAAAACTGACTTCCAAAATTTTTAAGTTGTCTTAACTCCCTTTACCCCTCCTTAAAATTTACCAATAAAATTGAAACTAATAATTCGCTGCCTTTTTTTAATGTACTTGTTACCAAATCTAATAATAAATTCGTCACTTCAGACATCAAAAGCCCACTTTTACAGGTCAATATATTCATTGGAATTTCTTTGGACCAAAACAATGTAAAACAAATCTTGTTGATACTTTAACACATTAAGCTTTAAAAATCTGCTCTAAATCTACATTAAAACATGAACTAGACAATATTCACTCTAACCTTGTACAAAATAGTTATCCAGAATTTCTTATTGATTCAAGAATTTCTAAAAACCTTTTACATTTCCAACAAAGCACTAAAGAAGGTCAAAAAAATTGTCCTGTCTATTTAAAATTACCTTGGATTGGTGAAAATCCCCTGAATTGAAAAATAAAATCATCTATTACTAATTGTTTTGGAGTGATCCAACCACGAGTGGTCTTTTCCATCAGACAAATTTTACCTGCAATACATAAAGATGTTCTTCCCACTTCTCAACAAAGTAACATCGTATATGAATATGTGTGCCACTGTGATAGTCAATACGTGGGTTGAATGTCTCAACATTTGCAGGACACAATTCACCAGCATGTGCCAGAATATATTTGGAACAGAACCAGTCAAGAACCTAAACAACCAGAACACTCAGGAAAACTAGCTAATTCAATACTGCATTGCGACTCAGTGATTGGAAACCATTTGTTACATAACCAAAAATGTACATCTCACTATAACGACAATCAATTTTTTATTCTTTCTAAAAGCACAATCTGATTTCCATTTATCAGTCTTAGAATCAATTTTCATCACTCTTTGTAAACCTACTTTGTGTAGACAGAAAGAGTTTGTTTACAAACATAAATTGTTAGTATAAGTCTAAAAAAAATTTTCTTTTTAGTTCCAAATTTTAACAGAAAACTTTTTCTTTCCTTTTTTTGCCAAAAAAAAAATTTTTTTTACACTGACAAAACGTGGTTTTATTTATTAAATATTTTTAATTATTATGACAACTGTTACTAACCTTAATTTTTAACCAATCAGACTCAGTCTTAAAACTTTTAAAATACTACATTCAGTTCTTCAATTCATTCTAATGAAACCTCCTGAAGAGAGCTAGATGAAAACATTTGAGTTTTTCAAAACAGCCTTTTTTAAGACTACTCATTCAACAAAAAAGTTTCAAATGAAACATTTGCTTCTAAGCACTATTTTAAAGTTTTGTACCAGCAAAAAACTCTTTAAATCAAGTTATAAGACAGATGGCACTAAAGAGTACCATCTGTGGTGAAAAACCACTCAGCTCACCTCTGAAAGCAAAAAAAACTCAACCAGTTTAAAAACGCTAGATGCAGACCATTTTGCTCATAACTGCATTTAAATATTGAAGGCCTAAGTAAAAATAAGATTTGCGTTATTAGCCAATTGGCCAACAGACACAAGATTCTAGTCATCATTTTACAAGAGACCCATTGTATGAATGCAAATCAACTAGTTATACCACACTTTAAACAAATGGTTGTGTCTCAACCAAAAAGCATGGCCTTGCTATGACTGTCCATGAGAAATTTAGCTGGACTGCTGTGTATCGATTCTCAAAGAAATCAGCAAATGAGTGATTGTGTGTGAACATGGATAGTTGTAAGATTGTCAATGTCTACAAACCATCAACCTATATATATTTAGGTGCTCTATATTTAGGTGCTCAAGAACGACAAGAACGAGGAGGAACTTCTTTGGCTGAATCCGTACTGATAAAGCTCACAGAAAAAGTAAAAGGAAAAGGTTACAATATAACCTGTGATAACTTTTTTATGTCATTATCAGCAGCCGAAAAACTTGCATGTAACAAGATCTCAATTGTTGGTACAATAAGAAAAAATCGTCTTGAGTTGTCACCACAGATGACACAACCAATGCCAAGCAATCTCTATCATAGTCGCTTTATGTGGCACGATAAAAGCAATGCTTTGTTCGTCAACTATCAAGCAAAACTCAAGAAATCCGTATGTCTATTGTCAACAATGCATTCCGCACCAGATGTGGATACTGGATCTCCAAAACAAAAGCCATGCGTTATACTGTTCTACAACCAAAATAAGGTTGGGGTCGACTGCTTTGATCAAATGACCCAGCTCTATACAACGCGGTCTGCATCAGATGATGGCCTCTTGCTGTTTGGGGAAATAAACTTGATATTGCTGCGATAAATGCGAAAGTATTGTTCGTAAAATCCAATGAAAAACATATCACCAACGACAATTTATCTTTCAATTAATAAAAAACTTATGTAATGAACCAGAACCGACAGTTTCATTTTCTGATGCTATTCCTGCTGCATACCCTACTCGCAAACGAAGGAAGTGCCATGGTAAAAGCTGCAACAATGCAACCATTTGTTTGTGTTTGAGCTGAACAAAACCAACATGTGGAACATGCTCTGTCATTTGTTAAATGCAAGTTTTGCTCTTCTTGATTTTTTCAATCTTTACATTTGCAATTCTCTGGAATAAATGATTTTTATCATGACAAAAAAGTTTACAGTATTATTACTTGCTGTCTTATTACGCAGTGCACTGGAATCAAACTCCTAAGTATTAATTACCATAGATTTTTTGAGCGGTATTGAAAAGTGAAAGCATCTCAGACTTAATTTTAACAAATATGTACAAATGAGGAAATGAATGTTAAGGTTTTGCAGATTAATATGCTACATGCTCACATCGGTGTCGAAAACGACACCTCTGTAAAAGAAGGTGTATAAAAATTTCTGTAATTCTAGTGTTAATTTATCTTGCAATTCTGATTTCATTTTGTATTTTAAAATTCAATTTCAAATTTAGTATTATCCCTGAAAAAAGTGTTTACATTAGCTAAAAAAATTTTTTGCATAAAAAGACAATAACTACTTACAAAATAATGTAAATATTTAAATATTTGCGAATGTTTTTAAGATTGAAAAAATTTTAAATCTACAGCTCAATAAATTCATAAATAGTATCTCAATGTAAATTACATGGCAGAAATGTTTCTTGGATCATGTATCAAATGAACCCTAAAGGTGATGTTTGATATATGATAATAATTGTGATGTATTCATCACATGATCCAATCTGGGATTCATTATTGATCAGAATGAGTGTAAGAGTTTATTGATTAAAAGGGGTGCAAGAGTTTTGACTTATTAGTCCAGCTTAAAAATCAGCTAGCCCAACTTAAAAAGAATCTTTAGGGCATATTTGATATACGTTCACTAATTAGGGTGTGTTTGATACATAATACACATTTCTTTACTAAACAAATTCTAAGGTGTAAGCAAGACAAAAACAAAATTTGGAGAATATCATACACTAATTTTTACTCTTCTTTTAAAGGTCAGAACATGACAATCTTAAAAACAGGCCATGACAATAGCAAGCCCTTCTTTCTAGATGAAGGCTGACTAAGTTACTCAAGTTAATAAAAAAAACCAAAAGTTTAAAAAGCAATGCAAAAAAAGATATCACTTAAAATAATTTCTTTAAGAAACAAACACTTATGTAATAATATAACAGAGCAAAGCAATTTACATTGTGAACTGACTTTTAAAAGTTGCAAAAACTATTGAAATTACAATAGAAAACTATAGTCATTGTTTGAAATGGCATCCACTTTGGGTCAGACACAAACAGGACTGGGACCAAGGGTTTATCCTTTTATTAGCCCAGGCTGCTGTACTGCCCAGATCAAACACAGACAATAATGGTGTTGAGCTAGCATTGGATTTCATCATCCACAACCATCAGACCTTGTGCTACATGTGGTGCCTGATGTATGGGGAATGTATTATGATGTGGTCTTTAGTTTATCTAAAAGCACCGCACTCACAATTTGATGAGGGAGCAAGACCCTATTTGTGCATGGATGAGTGAAATCACCCAACACCCATCCACAGGCAATTGACCTTAACCCAAGCTGTTCAGGGCAAGCTCATTCCAACAGAACTGGCACTGGTCATAGGTATGAAAGCACAGAGCCTTCATGTATTCTGACAGTATTTGGTGTTTCATATGTAATTTGTCCACTGAGAAGTGCAAATGCCTAGTCCAGCAAAGTTGTTAACAGATTCCATGCAGCTGGAACAAACAGTCTCTCTTGACAAGCATCTGAGGACCCTTCAAACGACTTAATTGACCATACAGAATGTGATCAGGTTCATAGATCTATGGTAAGCTAAAAAGAGTGTTGCTCCCAGTTGGCAAAGTGCAGCTGGCTGGATGCCTGAAATATTGGTAAGTGGTCCATTGGAATGGGACACAGACATCCAGTGACTATGTGCAGAGCATTATTCAGGACACCGTTTTTGAGGCGAGTATGAGCACTGTGACACCAAATCAGTACACAGTACTCAGCTGTTAAATAGACAATAAATGGGCAGCTGTCCACACTGTTTTACAGAAGCACCCCATCCTGAGCTACAAGTCACCTCAGCAGTGTGATGTGTATAGTTTTTTGCACAATGCTACTAAATGGTGACAGAATATAAGCAATCTGTCTGGTTTTATTCCAAGTAGGTGTTTTAATACCAAATAAACCAAAGTAAACATGGCATCACAATATTTGTCTTAGCTGATAGTCATTCATCATATTCCCTCAAATCAATTGTACGAGGTCTGTTCAAAAAGTATCCGACCTTTTTCCCTCTCGCCAATAAGGTATGAGCAAACTGCCCGTGCAAAGCGTGGCTGCACACACACACATTCATGCGTAATCGTGAAGCGTTTCAGGCCTATTCATCATTCGTATCTCTCTGTGTAAAGCATTTAGTGCAGGCGTGTAGTATGTGTTCATCGGTTTTTTGATTTTCAGAAAATTTCATTTCAATGACAGAACGCATCGAACAGAGGTATTGCATCAAGTTTTGTCAAAAACTTGGTGATACTCAAGTTGAAACAATTCGAAAGATTCAACAAGCTTTTGAAAATGAGGCCTTAAGCCCAACTCAGATAAAGCAATGGTTTAAACGCTTTAAAGATGGCCGTGCATCAGTGGAAAGTGATCCTCGCTCAGGAAGGCCATCCACAAGCCGAAACCAGGAGGCGATGGATCAGGTTCGTGAAAAAGTGTTGGAGGATCGTCATTTAACAGTACGAGAGATTGCTGCAGAAATGGGAATAAGCACAGGCTCAGTTCATTCAATCCTAACTGAGGATTTGAACCTGCGGAGAGTGTCGGCTAAATTTGTCCCCAAGCTGCTGACGGAGCAACAGAAGGAACTCCAGAAGGAAATTTCGGAGGACATGCTGGATGTTGCAAATCATGACCCAGAATTTATCAAGACAATCATCACTGGTGATGAGACCTGGGTTTATGGTTATGACCCAGAAACCAAGTTTCAATCATCACAATGGAAGCATCCGGAATCACCACGCCCAAAAAAAGCTCGGCAAGTCCGCAGCAATGTGAAAGTTATGCTGACCTGTTTTTTTGATTCCCGTGGCATCATGCATCATGAATACGCACCAGAAGGTCAAACAATCAACAAAGAGTACTACCTGGAGATTCTACGTCGCCTTCGTGATGCTGTGCAAAGAAAGCGGCCAAACATGTGGGCAGCAAAGAATTTTCAGCTTCACCACGACAATGCTCCCGCTCATTCTGCACATGTGGTCCAAGCTTTTCTAGCCAAAAACAGCATGCCACTTATTAGACAGGCTCCTTACTCTCCCGACTTAGCACCGTGTGATTTCTGGCTGTTCCCTAAGCTAAAAACAACTCTGAAAGGGAGGCGATTTCAGTCAAGAGAAGACATTATGAAAAAAGCGACGGAGGAGCTTCAGAGCATTCCGGGCGAGAAGTTTATGAAGGGTTTTGAGAAGTGGCAGAAGCGCTGGGATAAGTGTGTGAACCACCAAGGGGAATATTTTGAAGGAGATTGAATAAAACTTGCAAAATTTATTGTGTTGTGTGCTTTATACAAAAAAGTCGGATACTTTTTGAACAGACCTCGTATTAAGCACTTTCTTGTCAAAGAAACATTAATCTCCCTGTACTGACCAACAGGGTTCTAGATTTAGAGGATTGTATTTCAAGGACAAATGGATAGATAATTATAACACATCTATTCCACAGGCAAAAGAATAGCAGAAGTAGGGATTAACACAAGTAGGCACAATGAAAAAATAACAAAAGATGCATACTTCAATTGTTTATGCAAAAAGCAGAAGTAGGCACTACATATTACAGATTTAATCATGAAAATAACTTTACCTTGCTATCCACTGCACCTAAAAAAGGCAAAAAAAAAAGTATTTCTATCCAGTATGCATTCTGCAAACAGCATTCATGAAGCAACTGGAAGAAATCAATGTTTACTGTAATGAGACCAAAGCAGAGTTGACAGTCATGATAAGAAATGCTCCCTGTTTACTACAGCTAGAAAAACAAACCACTAGCAGGATTTTAAATAGCTTCATTGTTATGTTGCTTATGCTATTTTGGTAATGAATGATCCAAATTTTGGTGAAAAAAAAAATGATAAAAGAGTGTACATTATGAAAAAAGTTGCAAAATCACTTGTCATTCCATATGCACAATGTAGATTTAAATCAAAACAAATACATAATAAAATTAAGTTAGTTATAGAAACTTTTGAAATAATAAAATGCTCTAATGAAACAGTTGAAGAGCCAAGAGTAAAGACAAAAAAAAATGTAGCTTATGTCTCAGGTCAGCTGATCAAATGACAAAAACAGTTTCCAAAAAATGTCAAATTCACATTTGTGATCAACATTCTCTTACTTATTGTACTAACTGTTACTTATTGTACTAAAAAGGTTTTGTCACTATGGCAATACTCCAGAAGTTCAGAACAAGCTTCTAGGTGGGATTGTTTATGAGCCTCAGTAAGCTGCCTTGGGACCCACCTTGCACACACTTTTGAACACCCCAGGGTATCCACAATCTTTACAGTACTCCCTGCACTTACTCCTAATTACTCAGCAAGCTCATTAATAGTGATGCATCTGTTTTCCTTAATCAATGCATCTGCCTGATCAATGTTAGCAAAATTGTGAGAAGAAGATGGCCTACCACTTTTTGGCAAATTGCAAAGATCACTTTCAGTAGGTTCTTCCTGTCCATCATTGATTCGCTTCACCCACCTCGTCACTATGCTGTAGTCTATTGCACCATCACCATACACTTTCTTTAGCCTTCTGCTTATGTTCTGAGCTATTTCTCCCTCCAACAATAGAAATTCAATAACAACTCTTTGCTTCTGCCGAGATTGCTTTGGGGCAATCATGCCAGTTTTACCTTCTAACGAAGAAGACATAGAGGGATTGCTAAAAATTTTAATTGCAGATTGCAGTAATTCAAACCCTTATTTTTTTTACAAAATCTGTGAACTTTAGTTAGCAATCTCTAATCTGTAAAAGTATCAGAGTCAGTTAAATAAATGCAGCAAGAAATTACATCAGTTGCATTACTTTCTGAATCCCCCTCATATATCTTGTGGTACTTCAATGTTGATTCGTTTGGGTTGCGATAGTGTGCTCTTGTATTGAGTGCATGCTTGTTATCCTTTTATGTAGTTTGCTATTAACTTGATGATGATGTTAGGAATGTTTGTTAGTGTGAGTTTGTGTATAAGTCTGTGTATGTTCACAGTATCAATGTTCACAGTTCATATAAGTGTTTGTAGTACAGTGTATAAGTATGACTGATGCTAGTTTACATTATCTTTTTATTATTTAAGGTAAATCAAGAAAGAATGAACAGCTGTTTATTTAGATGCAGTGTGCAAGCTCACAAGTATATGGTATTCAACTATTTTACAGTAAAATCATAAGGGTGACTGACTGACTTTTTTTATTTAGTTTGTGCATTAGTATGATCTTTTAATGATGCAAGAGTGAAAGCTTCCAATAAATCTAAAATCAAATCTGTGCTTTATAATTTTCCTGGTGAGTTTATGCAAAATCCTAACAATGAACTTTATTGTAACTTATGCAACTGTGTGGTGAGGTTTTCTGCAACAAACGTTCTCTTGTTGATCGTCATCAGAAAATGTCCCAACCACAAAAGATATTAAGCAGATCTAATCAACAAATGCCCCAAATTTCACAAACATTTTTGAGGAGGAGTAACAGTGATTTTGTATAAAAAATAACTAAGGCATTTTTGTCTGCTGAATTTTCTTTCTATAAGCTAAACAATAAGCATGTCAAAAATCTATTTTCTGACATCAGTCAAAATTTAATAGCTAAAACTACTTGCAGAAAAACAGTAGTGAAATTAGGCACAGATGAGTTACAGAGGATAAGAAATGTTTTAGATAACAAACATATTTTTCTGGTTGTTGATGAAAGCACTCTATCTCGCACACAGTATTTAAATATTTTAGTTGAAACCCTAGACATGCCTCATATTAGTTGGTTGTCAACCTTAGCCATGCTCACAAAATAGTAGCAACATTGTTCAAGCAATTGATGATCCTGTTAGATCTCTTGGAACCAATTGAAACTCCTTCTGTCTTCTACAGACTGATGCTGCTGCAAGATATATAATAGCTGCTGGCACAGTACAAAAATTTCTATAGGGTCACCTGGGGTAATTATGAGACAAAAAAAATCTTTTGTTCTGTAGGCAATGTTTTTCAGTCAATTTTAAAACCAAATATACATAACTTATTGGTAGGGTGTGCCAATACTGGTACATGAATAAAAACCTTGTCCAATTTTAGAAATTAGAGATATAATACAAAATATGTGTCCCATAATTACCCTGCCAAAATATTTGCCGGGGAAAAAATCATACACCAATATTAGACCCCTTATACAGACTTAAGATTCAAAATAAAGCAAGCTGGAGTAGACCTGAGACACCCTTGGATTATGTGAGACACTTTCAGTTGCATGGAACATTGAAAAAAATTTTTTTTTCAATATTTTTGGCCTTAGTAATAGTAACACCAGAAACTTTAACAATGGTAAAAACCATTGTAACCCTTGATAAATGATCAGTGGTGCTAGCCATCTTCCACTAGCAGAACAGGTAGCCAAAATAGTTACATTCTGTTTTCCACAGCCTTGTATATTCCAATGGACCTTCTGACCTTTGTTAACTACTCCTCTGGTTTGACTTGGGTCAAAGCACAGATATGTCTCATCCAGATTCCAGATGTGGTCTGGTTTCTTCTGCAGATTAAGCACTTTTATCTGTTCTTCCAAAAGATTATGAAATCCATATACTAAAAATGGGTTGCTTGTGGTGTTCCATCAATTTTGTTGAAGCAGTTCAACTCTCTTCACTGTCATGTTATTTCTACAAACAAAACCACAAAACCAATCGTCCCCTGGCAGATTATTTTTGAAGGGAGCCCTGATGCCATTAAGGGATATATAGTCCTGTACAACATTCAACACTTCTGCCTTTGATAGTGAAAATCTTCATTTTGCCAATGTTTTTAAATGATCAGCAAGGTGTTTTTCTTCATTTTTTGAAAGCACAGTCCTCCGGCCTTGGGTTCCACTGTGTTTCGCAGTTATTATACGTGACAATTTGGATTTGTCAATTTCATATTTCTCTGCAGCTTTGTGCAAACAGAGTTTTCCCTTGTTGATATCTTCCATAGCTTGTTTTATAACATTTTTGGCCACTTTAGATTCCTTTTTTTTTGTAAATTCTAGGCATCTTTGTAGATTCAATTTGTTAAAAATATAAAAGTTAAAATTGCTTGTCGCTTTTTGGTGTGTCTCATTTTTACCCCAAACAGTAAAAGACATCTTATAAACATACCAGTAGAAATATTGGTGGGATTCATCAAAATCCAAATTCTATAGTTAAAGAGCAGTAAAATGGTACCATAAACTTTAAAATCACTTGAAAAATAAGCTTCCTACATCAAAAGTTACAAATGCAAAAATGAAAGTTTTCAAGCTTAAAAATTGTTTACTAAAAATAAAATTTTTGAAGAGTCAGAATCTGTGCCAAATTACACTGGTCAACAAATTTTGACCTAATTTTTTAATTAGAAATGCAAGTAAACTTTTCTGGATAAATTTTTTTGCTGATTCCGAATTTGCTCTCATTTTTTTCTAGCACATCAGATTTTTAAGATATTTGCAATTTAATATTTTACGTGTTTGATAATATGTTCTTTTAATCAAACTGAATTTGGTTTTGAACTAGTTTGTTCAAACTGTCCTATAAATCCTCATTATGTAGAGTAATAATATTTTTTTGTACTGTGGCAATGTTCTGAACACAAACTACAATTCTAACCAAAAATGGAAAAAATGTTACAAATACACATTACCCATTTGCTTACATTGTTATGATTTTAAAGGTGATATTACAACTCTTTTAATGCAACTAATAAACCAGTTGTTCTACACAAATCCATTGATCTCTTTGATTCCACTACATACAATATGACATACAGAGTTACTTTGTTGGTAGGAAGATAATTGCAAACACTTAAAAATGCTTTGAATACAAATTTCGTTTGTAAGAATGGCTTTGATCATCATGGTACAGCATCCAGCAGTAATCACCCATCATTCCTTCATTCCAGAAACCTTGGTAGCGTGCCTCCATTGCTTGTATATCCTGGTGAAATCATTCACCTTGCTCATCACTGACTGGACCAAGGTTTGCAGGGAAAAAGTCCAGGTGTAAGTGTAGAAAATGCACATTTAGGGACATGCAACAACTCATCTCTTAGTAAGCTTTAAGTAAATTTTCAACTCCCTCCTGAAATAAAGGTGACATTATATTGCCCAAAAAGTTTGCACAGAGCCATTCAAATGCTTTACAAGCATGTTGTTTGAGTGCAGTCAGTGTTTTCTCAAAATTTGGATCTTTCAAAACTTTCCGAATCTGTGGGCCAACAAAGATTCCTTCTTTAAATTTTGCTTCACCTGTTTTGGGAAACTTTTTGCAAAGAAATGCGAACCCACTGGAATTGCTCTTCACCAGTGCTTTAACAAAATTCTTCATTAATCCTAGTTTTATATGAAGTGGTGGCATTTATATATCCTTGGGCTTAACTAAAGGGACACTTTGGATAATTGCAATTCCTGGAATATATGAATCTCGAGCTGGCCAGTCTCTTCTAACATAGTGCTCTGCAGTAGCACGACTATCCTATAGACAGAGAAAGCAGCAATGTTTGGTAAACCCTCCTTGCATTCCCATTAGAATGCCAATGACCTTTAGGTCTCCACAAATCTTTCATTTATAATTGCTATGATCAGACATTTCTCCAACTGTTTGCAGTTACCAACCCACAAGCACTTCTGTGGAAAAAAGTTTTTCTATGCTGCAAAAATTCTTAGCCAAGGACAGAGACTTTTAGATTAAAAATGTAAAATATTACTTGCTTTTACATTTTAATGCTTGCATATGGTGAATGAGTGTTGAGTCATAAAGCTACTGTATTTTAAAAATTTTCATGCTTCCTATCTGATTCAGTGTTTGTTTTAATACAAAAACTCAAAAGAGAGCATTAACCTGTTTAGTCAAATTTTTATTAGATCAATTAAGTCAATTTTTTGGATTTTTTAAGTCAATTTTTTTGAGTTTTTATGTCAATAAAACCTGGCCTTAGTCATGATCTACCAGTAAGGTTGTTCAATATATTCCATGCTTTACAAGTAGAGTGTGATAAGTTGATGCTCCAAACTGCTAAGACCATCGATCCTTCTCTTTCCTGTCAAGTAAGGTGTAGCAAACTCATCACTGCAAACCGTCCTTTATTCATGCTTTTATTTGTTATTGCAGAGTTTTCCGCAAACGCATTTTCTCATGTTGTATTTCACTAGCTGCAGACTCAGCTTGCAGTGGCTTCCTGCTCGCTGCACAATGCTTGTCTACTGCCATGACAACCATCATGTGATAATTTTGCATTTCTTTATATTTTGCTTATGTACCGCCTTCTTGTTGTTCCCCCCCAGCTAATCGTTGGCTGATCGTGCCATCAAGACCATTTGTGTAAACATTCTTAACACATAGTTCTCAGAACGTAGCCTGATCACGTGGTTTTATCGATAAATCAGGCAGACGTCACAAAAATACTCATAAAATCTTTTATGACTACATATACGCGCTAGACCAATTCGTCGCCACAGACCAGAACAGAACAGATTAGATTAGAGACTCATATAGCTGCTGTGTAATTTAACTCAAGATTGATCATTGCGATGCCATCAAGGAAAGATTCTGCTTACTGTTTCATTCCAAAGTTTTAGTGTTATTTTTGTCTGTTCGTTTGAAGTTGTGCCCCTTTTCAATAAAAGGAGTTTAAAGATTAATTGTGTGCCAAAAACCACCCATGCCCACACCCACGCCACACTTTAGCAGCCAAACTCAAGTCATCTCCCTGAGGAGACTGCAGAAATGCTGTACAAAAGAATTTACACTTCGCATCCCAACATGGAATATAGTTGCTTTGATGATTGTGTGGGATAGTCTTTTTGGCTGCTTTTTTGATGATGTTACAAAAGTCCAGATAAACCACATCCACATGAAGCAAATCAAGTGAAAACAAAGTCTTTGTGAATTTATTCATTAAAGCTATGTAATGACTCCATTTGGAAAAAGGTCACTATTGTGACCATGGATACCTCTCAAGAACACATCTATCCAATAAGTGACAGTAAGAACCTACATTCACAAAAATTGGATCTGTATTAGTTCCAGTGTTCCATAGGCCAAAGTAAAAGCTGGCAGCATCCTTGGCATTATATAAGAGGGCAAGACTATTAATACTTGTCCAGCCAGCCAAGCACTCACCATCTGGGCTGTTATCATAATAACCCCAATCAACATGGTGACTGTTGAAATCGCTGGCATAGAAATAGGGGTGAGGAAACACTGGAAGATCTAGGGATTGCAGTTGTGTTGGTGGAAGTTTGTAGACGTTGACTATTTTATAACCATTAAAGTTCATGCACAACCATTCAATCTCTGATGTTAGTGGAAATTGGTCCAAAAGTGCATACCTTAGTCACTCATGGACAAATGTGGCAAGACAATGCTTTTTACTTAAGGAAGACTCAGCTAGTTGGAAGCTTGGAAGTACTACCTTCTCTGCATTACTGCAGTGGGTCTCCTGTAGTAGTGTAGATGACTGTAGATGACAAGTGCCTCACACTGCAGAGCAAAATAATGAAGAATGTTCATCTTGCTTGCCGAGAAGCCTTTAATGTTCAACTGGAAAATAGTGGATCTTCAGAACTTGTTGGCAATGTGTCCTAAAAAGCCATTTTTTTCCAGACATTGCCCTGTCATGAAAAGGACATTTCCCAATTAGCAAGTACTCACTGAACATTGAGATGTGTAGATACCCTTTTATTTTGACAGGTTTGATTTTGGTCTGTCATGTTTAACAGCAACAGCACTCTTACTGACAGCCAAAGCTGCAAGAAAGCACCTGCCATCTGGGCCTAAAACTATCCTGGCAATCATAGACAAAATACAGCAATTTTTGGTTGACCATTAAACAACTAATTAAATCTCAATAAAAAAAAATTTGTTTACAGTGCATATCTTTTTAAATAAAGCTTCCTACTTTAGTTTTAAAACTTTTAATAATTTTTTATAACTTTTAGGAGCACTAAATCACACCAAAAAAAATGTTGATCTTTATGTAAGCATGTTGTAATTAATTGTCACAATGTTTTTCGATCTACTTTAGTCCTCTACCGATTAATTTTAATCATGTGCCGATCAATTTTAGTCACTACCAATCAAATTTAGTTCTGTGTCAACCAATTTTAGTCATGTGCCGATCAAATTTAATCTTCTGTCGATCGATTTTAATCGTGTACCGACCAAAAATAGTTGTGTCGACAAACTTTTTTTGTGTCGACAAAGGTCCACAACTGGATGTTTGAGCTGTAAAAACCACAAACAGAAAGTTGTGCCAGCTGTTTAAGTTTTCAACTTTTTCAGCTGGGGTAAACAACAAGCTGTAGTGTCCTGACGAGTCCTAATAAGGACGAAATAGGTCTGTCGGCACTTGCTTGTTGATTGACTTGACCATTCTTACTATATGTTTGTAAACTTTTTTTTATTAGTAAATACATCTAAACAATTTTGAGATATAATTTTTACTGTAAGTTTTTTTGTTAATTAAAGTTTTAGAATTACTGCATTTTCAAAAACAAATACTGTAAGAATATCATAATTTTGTAGAATACCTCAAAGAATTTATAGGGTTTTTCGATCTAATTCGTTCTTTTTGCAATCAATTTCGTTTTGCAAAAACTTTTATATATACAGTATACAGTATCTTTGTATAGAGTCTCCCAATAGGGTCATACATATATAAATAATATGGGGTCTCTGTATTAAGTCTCCATAATCTATAGTCTCTATAATGTATATATAATAGGTATATAACCTATTGGAGATCCTATATGGAGACCATATTATGGAGACCTAATACTGTATCTATTATAGAGACTAAATTATAGAGACCTAATTTTGGAGACCTAATATTATGGAATTCATATTATAGAAACCTAATTATGACTTTTTCTTCCAACATCTGATGATAGATAGTTTGGTTAATTTTCATGCCTTTGTCGATAAAGATTAGAGGTGTTTTCAGGCCTGTTGAAGTGACTCCTGCCCAAACCATCACGGAAGAAGGTTTCTGCCTCCTAAATGAACTGCAACGTTCAACTGGCACCATGTCCTTGTTTGGAATCCAAATCCTGTCATTTTGGTGGTCGTGGATAGCTTGGACAGTGAAAAGCTTCTCATCTGTCCAAAGCACTTGAGGCCGTGTGCCAACAACAAGTCTCTTGATCAAAACCTTAGCTCTATCAAGCCTTTTCTTCTTAGTGGCGTTTGACAGGAGCTGCCTCTTGGTAAATTTGTACGGGTAGACGTGGAGATCATCCTTGAGAAGCCTTTGCATGGTGCTCACGCTTACAGAGGTGTCCTTAGCCAGTTTTCTTGCGCTCCTTGAAGGGTTCTGCCTCAACCTCTCCCTGACCTTCTTAATCAGTTCCTTTGTCCTGATGGGTTTTTCAGGAGTACTTCTGATTCTTGGAGCACAACTTCCAGTCTCCCTGAACCTCTTCACAGCCTTGTAAACACCTCCACGACTCACAAATCGCTTCATCAACTGGAAAATTTTCGCAGGTGGAAGTCCTTTCTTGCAATACCCTTCAACGATGTCATTTACTGTCTTTGCCATCTTACTTTTCTAGATTAAATATTCTTATTGATATTGAAAACTTACTCTAGAATATATAATAACAATCTGAAGAGGTAATGCAAAGTTAATAATGGAATAAAGTACATGTAATAACAATCTGAAGAGGTAATGCGAAGTTA
Organism: Diplosoma virens; assembly: GCA_963680785.1. Taxonomy (NCBI): domain Eukaryota; kingdom Metazoa; phylum Chordata; class Ascidiacea; order Aplousobranchia; family Didemnidae; genus Diplosoma; species Diplosoma virens. The sequence goes on from OY796891.1 coordinate 43,202,941, forward strand.
ATAATGGAATAAAGTATTTGTCAACACTTCGGTGAATCACCCTGTAAAAGTTTTTGCAAAACGATTTTGATTGCAAAAAGAATTTGATTGCAAAAACAACAAATTAAATCAAAAAACCCTATAAATTCTTTGAGGTATTCTACAAAATTATGATATTCTTACAGTATTTGTTTTTGAAAATGCAATAGCTGTAAAACTTTAATTAACAGAAAAACTTATAGTAAAAATTATATCTCAAAATTGTTTAGATGTATTTACTAATAAAAATAAAGTTTGTTGACATAACTATTTTTGGTCAGTACACGATTAAAATTGATCAACACAAGATTAAATTTGATCAGCACATGACTAAAATTGGTTGACACAGAACTAAATTTGATCAGTAGTGACTAAAATTGATCAACATATCATTAAAATTGATCGGTAGAGGACTAAAGTAGATCGAAAAACACTGTATATAACTTGTTTTAAGCTGGTTAATACGTACTTAAGTCTAAAACTTTCGAGAAATAGAAAAACTGACTTTGTATCATTTAGAAATGTGGTATTTCTTTGCTATTATGAATGTCCTTTAATCAGCCATTCAGCCTTCAGCTAGAGAGAAGCACTTGCAGTTGTGATGGCCTGTTTTACACAGCACCATGGATGAAAAGTAATCATTTATATTTTTAATATTGACATTTCCTTATACATCTTACCTGCAAGTTTGGTGGTGTTTTTGGACATTTTGGTAAGATTGAATTAATCTGATTAGTTTTTACACCAGCAGTAAACTTCATTTTAGTTTCATTGTAAACATGGTTATCAACAATTTTGGCATTTGATTTGGTTGAATTTAAAAAATAACTAATCAATTGATTTGGTGCAGTGACTTCAACTTTAATTACAGCATGATTAGAAAACATTGAATGATTTGATGATGAATTACCATTAAAGTAAATATTGCTTAAACTTGAATCTTTTTCTTTTAACACTTGATAAAAATAATTGTTGGAAAAAGTTATTATCTGCAAGTAATATAACAAGTATCAATAAACAATACTATCTAAAAACAATTGAAGAATTAAAATAATTTTAACAGAAAAATTAAATTTATCTATTTTAAACTTCTTTTAATTAAAGATTAACAACAATTAAAAGATCAACTATTAAAGATTTTAATAAGAAATACAAGGTATGACAAAAAAACGAATGTATCAACCACATTCTGGGCACAATTCCAATTGGCAAGCCACTTGCTCACTGTGAAACATAACTTCTTAGATCAATTGTGTTGCAATCGTAAGTCATTTCATTTTTGTGTTTCAAGCTTTTATGTAACACAGTGTTGGCAGTCTTTGTTACAATTTTGTTACTTTGTGTTGCATTTGTTTGTACTTTGTGCTGTTGGTTGTCACAAAATGTTATTAGCTCAAGAATGGAACAACAAACCAACTTGAACTGAGGAAGACCCAACTGAGTGTTTTAAACTTTTTAAAGAGGTTTATGATGAAGATGTGATGTCAAGGATGCAAATCTTTGAATGGCACAAACATTTTGAGAAAGGCCAGGAAGAAGTGGAGGATGATTCCAAGATGGGACAACCTTTCACAACAAGGACAGATGAAAACATCACTAGAGTGAAGCAGCTGGTGCAAAGTGATCACATGTTGACAGTGCAACTGATATCAGATGAACTGAACCGAAACAGAGAATCAGTGCAGACAATTTTGGAAGGTCATCCTGTCTTGAGATCATTCTCCATTTTCTTGCAGCCTTTCTCAAAATGTTTGTGCTATTCAAAGATTTGTGTCCTCAACATCACATCTTCACCATAAACCTCTTTAAGAAGTTTAAAACACTTAGTTGGGGTCTTCCCCAATTTCACCAAAAACTTCAAGTTGATTTGTTGTTCTATTCTTGAGCTACTAACAGTTTCATAACAACCAACAACACAGAGTACAAACAAATGCAACACAAAGTAACAAAATTGTGACAAAGGCTACCAACACTATGCTACGTAAATGCCTGAAACACAAAACCGAATGAATTTTGTTATAGAAATTGCAACACAATAGAGCTAAGAAGTTGTGTGTTCAAGGTGAGCAAGTGGCTTGCCAATTGGCATTGTGCCAAGAGTGTGGTTGATACAGTTCAGTTTTTTTTTTTTTTTTTTTTGTCACAGCTTGTAAATTCTTTTAACCTATGTTTTGTTCAATATCAATTTTATATTCAATTATATTGTCAATCATTTCTGCCCAAAAGCAATCTATATTGGAGAAACCAGCAATTCAATCAGACAATGAATAAATGGACACAGGAGTGACATCCCAAACATTTCAATAAACTTGACCAATCTATGGAAAATCTCAGATTAGCAGTGATTAAAAAAGTCAAAGGTAAAACAAAACAACCACAAGAAGTGGAAGAGCAAAAAATTATTTTCAAATTTGACTGTGTCAATAAAGGTTTAAATAGAGATTATTTGTTTGTCTCATTATATGTAATGTTTATTTCCATACATATAAAGGTCATTTATGATTTCTATTTTTACTTTTTTTTTTATTTCATATAGTTTTATGTTTGCATGCCATTTTTCATATTTGCTTCTTGTTTGAATTACTGTAATTTACCATACTGCCATATTCTCCCAACCTCAGTCTTTTCTAACCCATATTTTTGTATTTCAATATGTCACATATGTGTCTTTATTACATTTAATGTCATTCATGTAAATTTTGTTTTGATTGTATTATTTTTTTATTGCATTGCACCTGACAAAGTAAGCAGTAGCCCACAAAAGATTGTGCTTTTAATAAAAACTAAGTCAAATTCAGTGCACAATTTTTTGTTCTTTTCTAACTATATTGTTGTGATATTAGGCAACACAAATAAATTCATAGAATAACTTATTTTTCAAATTTTTGGGCTTCTCAAGCTCTTTTCAAAAAAAACATAAACTTAAAATGAATTTTTAAAACAATGCATAAACAAATTAATTATTTATGCATGAATGATTTTTACATAGTGACAATCAAATTAAAGAAAATAATTTAAATCTTTAGTTTCATTAGATCATTTAAAATACATAGAAATTCAAATAAATAAAGGTAAATCGAAATTAAAAAACAAAATCAAAATTTTAAGGTTTCATGTAAAAGTTCATCCTGTTTACAAACCATTTAAAATGGTAAGCTCTTTTTAGCTAAAGTCCAAAACTTTTTTTATATCTTTGTTCAATTAATCTATTGATATTTACACAACCTAGCTCCAGTGCTTGAATTGACATACCAATGTATTAGTATGTCAACCCGATATTCAAGCACTGGAGCATGGAAACATTTAAATTTTAACTCTCACCATCAAGTAATGTGTTAAAATTTATGTTCAAAATAACCAATTATATTGATGGAACCATTAACTCTTTTAATTTATAGTAATCTTTAAATTTCTTAAAGAGTTCTTTCAGCCAAAGACATCATTGGCAATGAAGAACTGCAAGAAAACATGGTTTATATAAGGTTAGAAAACATTGAAAGTAATGGCATATCTGATTGATTTAGTTAAGCATTCAAATTTTATGCTCCAAAATTTATTTGAATTCTATTTTTTTTGTGGTCACCCTGTGGTTCAGAGTAAATAAATCATTGTTCATTATAACCCTTTAAAAATCATTTTGTCAGCATTTATAACATTTATATATCCATTTAAATTAAAGTCATAAAATATTATTCATTACAAAACCTGATGAGGGTTAAGTAAAGCAAAACCATTTGTTTCAATAATGCAGATAATTGAGAAAGCAATGCTAAATTCGATATGGCTGCTTTCCATAGCAATTTTGTGGTATAAAAAAGTAACCTATCTCTTAAAGTTATATGAAGTTCATAAAAACAGCATTATTCCTACAGTGGACAATCTTCCTGAGCATTAAAGATGTGGCTGTATACACCTTGAATTATATGGCTACATTAGATGCACAAAAATTATATTAACAACATCATGGTTTCATTTAAACTTCAATCATTAAAGGCCAAATTTTTCAGCATTTCACAAGATGAAGTTTTTAGCTTTTTAAACCATTTTTAAAGAAGTTGTTATGTCTTGATTTAAATAATATATTGCTGGCCTTTTTAGCTTTGTCTATGCTTGTAAAATGGGTTGCCTTCAACAGATCTTTGAGCTTCCTAAAAAGAACAAGATCAGATTGGGCAAGATTTCAAATAGCTTCAAGTGCAGCAAGATTTCTTGTTTGTAGCAAATGTCAGAAAGCAACAAATGATGTGGGAGAAGAGCAACAGGAGATATATTGTGTAATGATGTAGAAACTGAAAACGATTTTGCTATCTTGGCAATAGGTTGAATGCCAGTAGAGAATGTGAAGCTGCAGTAACTGCAAGAACAAGAATGGGATGGAAGAAATTCTGAGAAAGTGAAGAGATACTGTTTGGAAAAATATTCTCTTTGCAAGTGAAAGGAAAGATATATATAAGAGTTATGTAAGATCAGATATGTTATATGCAAGTGAAACATGGTGTTTGAGAGAAAATAAAGTAGCTATTTAAAGAAAAGCAAAAAAATTTATGGTGAGGGTGATGTGCAGTGTGAAGTTGGTGGACAAGAGGAACACAGTGGAGCTGATGGTTATGTTGGGATTAAACAAAGCAACAGATAAGCTGGCAAGAGCAAATGGTGTAAAGCAGTATAGTCATGTGTTTGAGACCACCTGAGGAAGATGTTTTGATGAAGGCAATGGTATATGAAGAGGATGAAAAATGTAAACAGGACCGAGGATGAAATGGAAGAAACAAGTTGAAAGAAACATAAAAAGGATTGGTTTAAGCAAAAAAATTAGCAGATCAATGTAGGTGGAGAGAAGGTGTAGAAAAAATTGCAGAAGTATTAAGATGCATCTTAATCCATTCAATGAGAAGATTTAAACTGAATTAAAATTGGATTGATGATTGATGAAACCATGCAAGACATTTAGAGTCTGGGCTATCATAATAATGCTAATTTCACAATTTTTGATAATTAGAATTTGATTGCCTGAATGTTTTCTTTATTTTTGTGGTTGTTGATGTTCTGGTGCAAAAATTATTTCCAAGCTCTTCTTTTCCTTTATGCAATTGTTGAACTTACTTATAAACAACATTTTTTCGGAAGCATCAATCCATAAACATTTCCTAAAGCCTCAACAATTTTTGCCCCTTTCCATCCCAGTTTAATCATAAATTTAAAGTTTGCTTTTGTCTCAAAATCATTCATTTTAAGTATCAAAGATTTTTTTCAGGGCTCTGCTTAACACAATAATAGATGCACAATTAAATGCAAGTAGTTGATAAAAAGCAAATACTTAGTAAAAAGTGCTGACATGGTTTTTTTAAATGAGAGAAACAAAAAACTGTGCACTAAAGTTGACTATTTTTTATTTGGGCAAACGCTTTCGTGGGCTACAGCTCACTTTGTCAGGTGCAATGGAATTCTCTCTTTATTATGTCTCTTTATTACATTTACTGCCATTGTGTAAATCTTGTTTTGATTGGATTTCTTCACAGACCACCTATTAAATTAATAATTTTAAATTTAGTAAACAATTCAAACTTAAAAAAAACCACAACAGTCTGTTTTATTTTATAGAATCATCCAGTGGTTACTGAAAAAATCAAAAATATTATCTTTAGTAATGAAAGCATAGTATGTTAAGTCAATCATACTTCAATAAATAATATGATGCTCTGCAAAACATAATTTATAAGAGGTCATTTCAAAACTTTAAATCATTTCTTAAACAAAAAATACTATTTAAGCTTTTTAAATTTTATGCTCCAAAATATGCAGTTTGTTAAATTAATTAAGCAATAAATCTTATTTCTGTGATGTAATATAGAAAAAAAATGACTCAAAATATAATAGATGCAAGTATAGTGGCTATGCATTCATATTAAGATGACCCAACTCCCCTTTTTTTACCTTAATATAAAACCAACTGATTTTGTTGGATGAAACAGACAGTTGAAGTTTTTTTTTTAATTTTTGTATGAAATTGCTCTGATCTTTTCAATGAGCACTCTGCAATAAAGATCAATTTACTCTTGCTTTCTCTCTCTCTCTCTCTATTTATTCTTCTTCTTCTTCTTTTGGCTTCTCCCTACTCGGGGTCGCCACAGCGCGATAGTAATCTCCATTTCACTTGGTCTACTTCGTCTCCTTCCCTAGCTCCAACCCTTTCCATGTCTTCTCTCACCAAATCCATCCACCTTCTCCTTGGCCTTCCTCTTTTCCTTCTGCCTGGCACTGCCATCTCCATCATCCTTTTTCCCATGTAGTCTTCTTCTCTCCTTTTTACGTGTCCATACCAACGTAGCTTCACATTCCGAAGTTTGTCTCCCAACTTTGCAATTTTCGCAGTCCCTCTCACATATTCGTTTCTTATCTTGTCCTTTCTTGTCACTCCCAGTGCCCATCTCACCATTTTCAAACTCTGCAACTTCCATTTTTCCCATTTGTCTTTTAGTCACTGCCACCGTTTCCATTCCATAAAGCATGGCTGGTCTAACAACACTCTTGTACATTTTACCCTTAACCTTTGCTGATAACTTCCTGTCGCACAGAACTCCAGATACCTTCCTCCAACTCATCCATCCTGCTTGGATCCTTCTCCTTACTTCTTCTTCACATCTTCCATCATTACTAACTGTTGACCCCAGGTATTTGAAGGTTTTGGCTTTCTTTACTTTTTCTTCTTGCAACTTCAACTCTTCTCCATCATCCACACCCCCAACCCTCAAATATTCTGTCTTGCTCCAGCTCACTTTCAGGCCTCTTCTCTCCAGTGCATTTCTCCAAATCTCCAGATCCTCCTCTAGCTCCCTATGATTTTGTCTACACAGAACTATGTCATCTGCAAACAGCATATCCCATGGTGCGTCCTTCCTGATGTCCTTCATCAGCCTGTCTATAATGATGGCAAAAAGAAATGGGCTGAGTGCTGAACCTTGGTGGAGTCCAACACCTACCTTGAATTCTTCAGTCAACCCTGCTGCACTTCTCACAGTTGTTGTTGCTCCGTCGTACATATCCTGGATAATCCTTATGTAGCACTCTGATGTTTCAGCTAACCGCAAGCATTCCCACACTTCCTCTCTGGGTACCCTGTCATATGCTTTCTCCAGGTCAATAAAGGCACAGTGCATTGCCTTTTGCCCTTCAGTCCACTTTTCCAACAGCATCCTTAGACAAAAGATTGCATCGGTGGTACTCCTTCCTGGCATGAACCCAAATTGTTGCTCAGCAATTGTCACCTCCTTCCTTATCCTTGCTTCTATTATCCTCTCCCACAATTTCATAGTGTAGCTCATCAACTTGATCCCCCGATAGTTTCCACATTCTTTGATGTCTCCTTTACCTTTGTACAAAGGTACAAGTACGCTCCTCCTCCATTCATCTGGCATCTTCTCTCCTTGCAAGAGTCTGTTGAAAAACTTCACTAAAAACTGCACACCTTTATTGCCTAGAGCAATCCATGCTTCCACTGGTATGTCATCAGGTCCTTGAGCCTTTCCCTTCTTCATCCTCCTCAACCCAGTCCTGACTTCTTCTCCAGAGATATGAGGTGCATTCAATCAGTTTCCAGACTTTTTTGGTATGGACACTTTTATTAACCGTACACACAAAAAACTCTAGTCCCCTTCAAAGTATTCTCCTCCGACATCAATGCACTTGTTGTACCGTTCCAACAACTTCTGGAAAGCCCCCTGGAAGTCTTCTTGTGTGAGCGTGTTTAGGACCCTCGTCACAGCCTCTTTCATGTCCTCAATTGTGGAATAACGATTGCCTCTGAGGTTTACCTTGAGCTTTGGGAATAGCCAAAAGTCGCAGGGAGCAAGGTTCAGGCTGTAGGGAGGATGGGGAACCGTCTTGATGCCCATCTGGGTCAAATAGTCTGTGATGAGGATGGATTTGTGGACTGGGGCATTGTCCTGATGGAAATGCCACTGACCTGATTCGAAGAGTTCTGGCCTCTTCCGACGGAATGTCTTCCTGAACTCCCTTAAAATTTCAATATAGTACTCCTTGTTGACTGTGATTCCAGTGGGAACCCAGTGAATGTAGATTATGCCCATGCTGTCAAAAAAAGGGATCATCATGAGTTTCTGGGTGGACTTGCTCTGTCTGGCCTTCTTGGGTCTGGGAGATCCAGCATGCTTCCACTGGGAACTCTGTCTCTTGGTCTCTGGGTCATAACAATAGATCCAGCTTTCATCGCAGGTTACCAGGGCATCAAGAACTTGGGGATCTGAATTAATGAGTTCGACCATCTCCTTGCTGTCATTGCAACGTCTTTCTCTCTGATCTTCCCGGAGCACTCTTGGGACGAACTTCGCGCAAATCTTCCGCATCTTCAGTTCCTCACGAATGATTTTGTGTACAGCTCCCACACTGACATTAAACTGTGCGCTTAGTGTCTCTATAGAAACACGACGGTCCCTATTCATGAAATCGTTTATTTGGCCGATCATCTCTGATGTTCTGACTTCCCTACTCCTCCCACATCTCTCATCATCCCTCAAGGACTCCCTGCCTTCCTTGAATCTCTTGTGCCACTGAAAAACTGATGATCGATTCATGCAAGATGGTCCATAAGCAGTCTGAAGCATACCATACGTTTCCGTGGCAGTTTTTCCAAGTTTAAAACAGAACTTGATCGCATATCGTTCTTCTAATGTGTCCTCACGTCCAGATTGCATTTTTGAAATTCACCAGCTGTGACAATCAGGATTTAGTAAGGTGTACTCTAATTCCTACTGTAGCTATAAATTTGCACCTAAACAAGAAAAAATTGGTCAATCATCTCATAAGGAGTATAGTAACAACATACTGAAATATCTCGAGTTTACGGCAATTATAAATGCCTGTACAAAAAAAGTCTGGAAACTTATTGAATGCACCTCGTATCTTCCACATCCCTTTCTCTCTCTTCTGTCTTGTTTCTCTTCTTTCTCTAGGGTTTTCATGGTTGAGTAAGTTGTCGAAATACTCCTTCCATCTCTGTTTCACTTTCTCTTCTTCCATCAAAATCTCCCCAGTTTTACTCTTGATTACTCTTACTTGTTGAACATCCTTGCTTTGTCTGTTTCTCTGCTTTGCTATTTTGAACACCTCATTTTCCCCCTCCTTTGTTTCCAGTTTTTCGTACAGTTCCTCATATGCCTCTCTCTCTCTATTTATATATAAATAAAATCCAGTTATGTTTCACCTTGCTGGCTGCAGTAATGTCCACTCCATTCTATGACAGCCTTTTTGCCTGCATCTTTAGCTTGCCAAAGAGCTTTAGACAGCTTGGTGGCATTCTATGAGCAGACCCTAACACCATGCTGAACAAAAGATCAAAACTAAATGGGAAATGCCATCATAAAAACAAATTTAAACTAAAAAACCTTTTGTAATTATTTCCAGTGTTAATTGTAATTATTTCCAGCTTCATTTACTAAATATTGGAATTATTCTGTTTGAATTAGATTACTACTATCAAACCAACAACACCCTACAAACAATCAAAACTTACAACAAAACAAATTCCAATTAATTAAATTACCTTTCTTGTCTATTATTTTATTCTGCTTATATGGCTCACTATCATTTGCACTGTTCTTCACTTAATTTATTTTTTCACCTTATATGATTCTCATTCTCATTTCTCATTCTTCACTTTCCCCCATGGCCTTTTCATTGCTTTGAAGAATTTTTTCTTTTTCTGTTTAAATCTTTTACAATATGCCTAACTCGCTTTCTCTCACCTTTAAATGAAGGCAAATCTCTATACTTGCATTTACTATATTTTTGAGTTATTTTTCTTGTATGACGTCACAGGAGTTGTATTATTTGCTTAATTTAACTATGTATTATTTATTCCACATGAATAATTTTTTACCACAAATAACTATATTTTTAATTTTCTTGTAACCACCTGACAGTTCAATAAGATAAAACAGACTGTTGTGATTTTAACTAAGAAAGTGTAGTGTGTAAATAAATATAAATATATTGCAATATTATATGAAACTCATGCTTCTTCTTTCAACCTTTCCCTTCAATCAAAGGTAACCACAGTGTATCATCTTTCTCCATACCATCCTATTTTCAATGTCCATCTCCTTAGCACCAATTTTCCCCATATCTTCTTTTACTATATCTAAAAATCTTTTCTTTGGTCTCCCTCTTTTCCTCTTCTAGTAACTCCATTTCCATCATCTTTCGTCCTACATACTCTTTGTTTCTCCTCATAACATGTCCATACCACCTCAGCCTGCCCTCCCTCATCTTCATTCCTAACCATTCTACCTTAACTGTACCCCTGATGTACTCATTTCTAATCTTGTCTTTTCTTGTCCCATGGCAAACCTCAACATTTTTATCTCTGTAACTTCCATCTCTTCCACTTGTTTCTTTGTAACTAGGGATGGGCAATTCAGAATAATATACTGTTCTAGAATATTCCAGAATAGTTAAACCAAATCCAGAATACCGAATCCTTTTTTCTGCAATTAGCACAATCAACATAAAAGCATTATTTACCACAAATTTACAGCAACAAAAACACAATCAGAGCACAAGTTTATTGCAGTGCAATATATTTAAGCTTTCTACATGTTTGCCTGTCAAACTTGATCGTAATTTAGCGGCTGTTAAACCTGTACTTGAAAAAGATCTTTTGGAGATGCATATGTAGCAGGTATACAGTGATATTAACCAAATTTTTACTTAAAACGTAAATGTAATAAATCGTTGAACAGGATTTTCAGAATGAACGCAGCTAAAGAAAAGCACGTGGTCGACCGAGAAAAAAGACTTGTTTGCATGTGCATCACGAGAAAACACCTGCATTCCACCAATAAGTACGATTGTGTGTGTGAGCTAATTTTTCTATCGTTGCTTGCAATTGGTACATTTACAAAAGAAAATATGTGACCAAGCAACGTGATACAGCGTTCCAGTCTAATTCAAAAAGAGACCAATTGGAGTGAAAATAAAAAACAAATAAGTTGCTCTAAGAGATAAAAAGAAAAAACGTCGTGCAAATTGCTCTTGCCGACACAAAGTGTGATGAAAATTTTTCGAATTTTTTAAAATTTGTTAAGATGCTCAAGAACAACTTAGTTTTTTTTAACCTAAAAAAGTTTGTAAGCATGACATAAAGTGAATCCTATTATTCAGTTTGAAGTGGCATTTTGAATTCAGATGGTTTAGAATTCGAATCCTTTGGATTCGGTATTCTGAATTGCCCATCCCTATTTGTGACCATCTCAAGTCCATACACCATTGCTGGTCCCACCACTGCACTGTACACTTTTCCTTTTACTCTAGCTGGTAACCTCCTGTCACAGATTACTCCCAATACTTTTCTCCATCCGTTCTATCCTGCCTGTACTCTCTTTTTTACCTCCCTCTCACAACCACCACTTTCTTGAACCATTGATCCCAAATATGCAAATTCCTTTACTCTTGGCACTTTTGTATCCTCCATATTCACTGTTACATCATCATTTCCTCCATTTACACACAGATATTCGATCTTTGACCTACTTACTTTCATCCCTCTTCTTTCCAATGCATACCTTCAGCATTCTAGTCTCTGCTCCACTTCTATCCTGGTCTCTTTGCAAATCACAATACCATCAGCAAACAGCATTGTCCACAGTAGTACTCTCCTTACTTCATCCGTTAGCCTATCCATTATCACTGCAAGCAGGAACGGACTTAACACTGATCCCTGGTGAAGTCCAACCTTAACCTTGAAACTTTCTGTAGTTCCTACTGCACACCTCACCACTGTTTTGCTTTCCTCATACATATCCTGTACAAGTTGCACATATTTTTCTGCCATTTCTGATTTTCTTGTACAGTACCAGAGCTCTTCCTGCAGAACCCTGTCATAAGCTTTCTCTAGGTCCACAAATACACAATGTAGCTCTCTTTGACCTTCCCTGTACTTTTCCATCAACATTCTTAGAGCAAACATGGCATTGGTGGTTCCCTTTCCTGGCATAAATCCATATTGCTGTTTACTGATCTCCACTCTATCCCTTAGCCTGGCTTCAATAATTCTTTCCCATACTTTCATTGTGTGGCTCATAAACTTTATTCCTCTATAGTTTCCACAGCACTGTGTGTCCCCTTTGTTTTTATAGATTGGGATAAGCACACTTCTCCATTCTTCTGGCATCTGTTCACCCATTAATAGTCTGTTGAACAGTCTGGTCAAAAATGTTATCCCCGTCTCTCCCATGCACTTCCAAACTTCTACTGGCAACTCATCTGGCCCAACCACTTTACCTTTTTTTGTCCTTCTTAGTGCATTCTTCACTTCTCTACTGACACAATTTACCTCTTCATTAACCACTTCTGCTTCCTCTGTCCTAGGGTCTCTGTTATTTTCCTCATTTATCAGTTTCTCAAAGTACTCCTTCCATCTCTTTAACACTGCATCTGAATTTACCATAACATTACTGTTTTTATTCTTTATAACCCTCACATGTTGTACATCTTTCCCTGCTCTGTCTTTCTGCCTAGCCAATCTGTACAACTCCTTTTCACCTTCTTTTGTTTTCAATCTAGCATACAAACCATCATACAAACGTCCCTTTGCCATTGCAACTGCCTTCTTTGCCTTACTCTTCTTTTTACTATTTTCATTTCTTATTTTGTCCCATGCTTTCTTTGCCTTTTTCTTTTCTTTTATGCTCTCCTGAACTTCCTCATTGCACCAACATATCTCCCTGTCTCCTTTTCATTTCCCATATGTCACTCCCAGCACAGTTTCAGCTGTTTTTCTTTTCTGCATATTTCTATGCTATGTGCTTCTTTTATGAGCATTTTTTAGAGAATTTTAATGTGCTTATTTTATATTTATTTAGTTTCAAGTTACAACGATCAAATACAGTATTTTTCTTATGCAAATAAAACTAAAAAAATTTATTTGCACTATCTAGTGACAATTAAATTTTTGGACAAAAACATAAATTCAATTGTCCAAGTAAATATATGTCCAACTTGATATTTTAGGAGTAAGTGTTTGAAACCATTTTGCAACTACTCTGACCCTAGGATAATTGAAATTAAAAAACAAAAATCAACCTAACCTATTGTGTATGCAACCAAACCTAGTTCATTAGAAGATTGGAAACTAAAATAACTAATGCAATTTCAGGTATTACTGTAAATCAGTTGGCAAATATTTTTTGTGAACTGCAAAATCATATTACACTTGTATTGCTAATGATGGAGGACATGTGGAAACTCAAATAAAATTTCAATAAAACTTTACAACATATAGATTTACTTCTTTCTAACCCTTTTTAAAGATTATTTCTATCACAAATACAAAAAGTTATAAATTTTTTAAAGTACACATGGACTTTATGGACACCCTGTATATAACATAAAATTTATTTTATTAATGTTTAAAAATTCACAACACTCAATTTCATCCTATGGAATTGTCAGGTGGTTACTTATTTAAATAAAGCAACCAACTGATAATTTTATTTGAATAAGTAACCACCTAACCATTCCATAAGATGAAACAGACTGTTTTGGTTTTTTAAACATTGTTAAATTGCTTTGGTCTTTTCATTGACTATTCTGCAAGGAAGATTAATTCACTCTTGCAGTATAAATATACGCAGGATGGAAACGTTTGCTGCCACCAATTTGCTGCTGACAGTTAGCCACCGGCAATTTGGGTTAGGGTTAGTAATGATATTGTTGTTAGGGCTCGTTTCTACTATAAGCATGGAATAGAGTATTCTTTGTTTGTTTCATTAATTTTTTGCTTGCCTCATGCTAAACACGAAAATAAGTAAAAAAATCAATAAAACAAACAAAGAATGCTCCATTCTACATTCACGGTGACAATTTGCCATGGATAATTAGCCACCAGCCCATGATTATAATTATCATAAATATATATTGTTCTAAAAAAATGTCTTTTTCCATATATGTGCATGCTCAATGATAGTGAGGTATATAAAAAAAAGGAAAATACATAAATAAATTAGGAATTGTTTTTAATAATTGAAATTTTTGTGAAAATTGAAGAAGAATTGATTTACAGTAATTTCAGTTTACTTAACACACTAATAAATTTTGGTTTTGCCTGTGGTAGATGTACTGTATAATGGCAAAGACTTACTTTATGCACTCTGCAAGTCTACAAACTAGCAATCTGTAATTATTTATACTCTTGTTTTTTAGCCAATAAATTTGAAGTATTTTTCACTTCAATTTATAAGTTAAATACTAACCCTTTCCATTCCCATTTTATTTTTTTGAGTTTTTGAGAGGAGATTCTCTGAGCAGTATAGACAAATTTTCTTGTTTTGATTTTTTAAGAGACAAAGGATGATTTTTTGTATGACCAAATGATTGACAGGTATAGCATTGGATCAAGTGTATACAATTAGAAACTTTACAAGATGACAAATCAATGAAGATTTTGTCACCATTATTTCTTATATGTTGCCGGATAGATGGATCAACTTCTGTAACAGCAAAGCTCTCATTTCATTGTTTGTCAGGACTAATGAAAAGAATATCAAACTTCTTCATTTAATTCTCAACTAAACTTTGAATGGCTTCAATTTTTGTCAAAATAGTTTGTTTCAGTTGGAGTAATCCATTAGAATTGTTGGCATAAGAATCTGTTTCTAAACCTTTTATTTTAGATAAGAGAAGCTTTAGAGAATTGTCTTTAGTCTCAACAGCAAATGCAGATTTAAGATTATTTACTACAATGTCATGACTCTTTTGATCAGAAAAGAACAAATAATTTTGGCTATTTTTGGTTAATGTTGCTTTGCTCACAGGAATGTTAGGCAACTGTTTGTGTAGTTTCTTCTTAACAACATTAATCCATGTGTCCTCATTGTATAAACTGCCAGCTTCATCAGGTTTAATTAACACCTTCATTACCAGACTGATTTTCTTAATTTGCCCACAAACCCAAGCACAGTTATAAATTATTCTAACATGCAAATTGCATTTTTCTTTTATGTTATGCTCCAACAAATTCAACCTTAAGGCTCAAATCTTTTACTTTCAAAGTGGGTCACATGGATTTGTGGGGTAAAATTTTTCCATTGGAGCCCGTGTGACCCTTATAAGGGTCACGTTTATTTTTTGGTATTTTCAATTATTTTACTACTAACCAATACTTTTTTTCATTTCAAACACTGTTTAGAATCTTGCTCGAGCCTGGCCTGAGATTTGAACTGTCTCTGGTCTGTGACTGGCTTATTTAGTTCTGCGTTTTTCATTAATTTCTTTTACGCAAGTTTTTGCCTTTCAGTTTTTGAGTAATGTTTTTCTTCAGTTGAAGGTTCACAAATAAGTTGTTTTTTGGCAAAGTAGCAACAGCAATTTTTGCTGTTATCACGGAGTTCAATGATTTGATTTGTAAATTTTCATTTTTGGCGTTCTTGATTAATAATAAAGTTGGGTTTATGTTCCTTTGGATTTGGTTGATAACAGTGAAAGTCTAAGAGGTCTGCCTAGACGTCATTTCCCAAACAAACACATATTTGCATTTATATGGTTAAATTTATACAGAATTGTATAAATATTTTTTATAATTCAGGGAAAGTCAGTTAGACCCAAAAGAAAGATAAGTCTCAAGAGAATTAGATGAATTTTCAATGAATCTGATATTGATGATTCAGATAATGATCTAAACTTTAGCTCAAATGAAGATGTACCAGATGAAGATGATAAAGACCTTCATTAAAAACTTTATCAGTTAGCTCTTGATGAAGAGCAAGAACATCAGGAGGACTTGAGTTGGAGAAGTGTTGAAACATGATCCTGGAATATTTGGACAAGAAAACAACAAAGATTTCCTTACACAGGTCAAGGGGGATTGAAAATAGACGTAAGTTCAGATGTTAGTCCAAAGATTATATTTGCAAAGCTTGTTAATTTAGAAATACTTACTCTTATAATAAATGAAGCTAACAGATATGCTTTACAAAATGAAACATCCAATCGTAGAAGTTCTGGAGATCAACAATAGAAACTAACTGATGTGTGAGAAATGATAAAATTTTTAGGGCTAAATACCTGGATGGGTCTTGACAGAAGAGGTACAATTGCAAGCTATTGGTCAACTTTGCATATATACAAAAATGAAGTAGCACCTAATACCATGTCAAGAATCACTTTTAAAAACTTCTGTGTAATATACATTTTGCCAACAATGAAACTATAGTGCAGGGTGATCACTAGGTAAGATCCAACCACTGATAAGACTTGTACAGAAAAAGTTTCAAGATATATATACTCCTGAAGAACACTTTGTTGTTGAAAGCTTGGTTCCTTGGCAAGGACAACTTGTCTTTTGTCAGTACCTTCCATCAAAAGCACATAAATACGGCATTAAAGGTTTTCAAATTGTGCTCAGCATCTGGCTACATGTGGTATATCATTGTATACGAGGTGTGTTTGAAAAGTATCGGGACTGTATGCTTTGCACAAACAACACTTGCAACAGTGATAAAAGCTTTGTTTTTTAAGATGGCGCAATGTCTTGTGGTTGTAAAAATGTAGTTTCAGCATTCTGTGACAACCATATGCTTTTTTACAGGCTTTTCTTGAAAGGTGCTTTACTGTAGTTCGTTTTGGGATAATTTATTTAGTAAATATTTTTTTCTTTTTTTTTCTTCTTTTGTTAACAAATAATGAGCATTGAACAAAGAATCAACTTGAAGTTTCTCGTTCGACTTGGAAAAACTCCAACTGAAACATTCAATTTGCTCCAAGAAGTTTACAGAGATGCTACGATGTCAAGAACTCAGATTTTTGAGTGGCACAAGAGGTTCAGAGAGGGAAGAGAGGATGTGGAAGATGATCCTAAGAGTGGAAGGCCAACAACAAGCAGAACAAACGAAAATGTTGAGCGTGTGAGAGAAAAAGTGTGCAGTGACCGCCGCCTTACTGTTAGAATGATAGCAGATGAGTTGAGCATGAATAGTGAGAGGGTGTGGAGGATCATTACAGAAGATCTGGGGATGAGGAAGGTTTGTGCAAAAATGGTACCAAGGTTGCTGAATGATGGGCAAAAGGAAAATCGTGTGCAAGTGTGTCAAGACATCCTGAAACAACTTGAAATTACACCAGATCTGCTGAGTAGAGTTGTTACCAGTGATGAGTCGTGGATCTTCGAGTACGATCCACTCACCAAACGGCAGAGCCTTGAATGGAAGAGTGCATCCTCACCAAGACCCAAGAAAGCAAGGCTGTTCAAGTCCAAAATTAAGGTGATGCTGATTGTTTTCTTTGATGTTCATGGAATTGTTCATCTAGAATTCTTGCCACAGGGCCAAACCATTAACCAGAATGTTTACAAAGACATCTTGCAACGTTTGGTGCGTTCGGTAAGGGAGAAAAGAAGAGAATTATGGGAGACAAAGTCATGGCTGCTTCATCATGACAATGCTCCTGCTCACAATGCCTTAAGCATACAACAATTTCTTGCAGAAAATAACATTGCCGTGCTGGAGCAACCACCCTACTTGCCAGATCTGGCTCCCTGTGATTTTTTCTTGTTTCCTAAGCTCAAGGGAGTCATTAAAGGAACCCGTTTTCAAGACTCAAAAGCCATAACAACAACCGTAACAAAGGAACTACAAGCGATCCCAATGGAATCTTTCCAGAAGTGCATAGAAGCATGGCAGCAAAGATTAGAAAAGTGCATTCGAGCTCAAGGAGATTACTTTGAAGGGGACAAGTTGTAATTTTTACGTGGCATTTCAAATAAAATACGAGGGTCAGTCAATAAGTAATGAGACTTTTTTAATAACTCAAGTTTGCAATGACTGGTAATCAAAAAATGCTTTTTTATTTTTCAACATAGTCTCCCTCCTTTGCAACACACTTGTTCCATCTTGATATTAGATTGTCTATTCCTTTGGCATAGAATTCCGTGGACTGGGTCCTTAGCCAGTTGCTCACAGCAGCCTTCACTTCTTCATCAGTCTGGAAGTAAATTCCCCTCATACTCTCTTTGAGTGGGCCGAAGAGGTGAAAATCAGATGGTGCAAGGTCTGGGCTGTAGGGTGGGTGTGTTAGAAGTTTCCAGCCTAAATCTTCAATTTTGGCTAGGGTTCTTGCTGCTGTGTGGGGCCTTGCATTATCCTGAAGGAGAATCACACCTCTTGATTGAAGTCCTCTCCGTTTGTTCTTAATGTCTTTTTTCACTTGAGTTAGCAGCTCACAGTAGTTCTCTGAGTTCACAGTATTGCCCCTTTCCAAGAAACTGATAGTGATCGGCCCATTTCTGTCCCAGAACACAGTGAGCATGACTTTCCTTAAACTTTTCTGAGATTTGAATTTTTTCTTCACTGGGGAAGAAACATGCTTCCACTCCATTGATCGTCGTTTCGATTCAGGTTCATAATGAAAGACCCAGGTCTCATCAGTTGTCACTATTCTCGATAGAAATACATCTCCCTCCTTTCTGTATCTGCGTAGTGATGCTCTGGAAGCCATCAGGCGCTGCATTTTGTGATCATCCGTTAACATCTTTGGAACCCAGCGACAGCTGACTTTTGAAAAACGCAGCTTCTCACGCACAATTGCGTACACTGTGCCATGGGAGATGTCCAAGTTTGTAGCAATTTCATCTAAAGTGACCCTTCTATCAGATTTGATCAGGTCTTCAACTACCTGTACTGCTTCTGGGGTAGAGACATCCACAGGTCTTCCACTTCTCAGATCATCAGTAATGCTTTCGCGTCCATCTTTGAATGCTTGCACCCATTTGTAGAAGTTTGCTCTAGACATACAGGAAGGACCATATTGTCTTTGCATTCTAGACAGAATCTCACATGATTTTACACTCTCTGCCAACAGAAATCTGATGACTCCTCTTTGTTCCAAGCATGAGCTGTTTCCTAGCCTAGTAGTCATTTCAATTTATCGTCACACCTACAGTAATCTGAAAATAAACAAGTTTTGTTGTAAATAAGATGACAACTCCATTCATAATCATCACATAAAATTTCAGTTGCATAACTCCAAGAACACCAAAGTAATTGAGAAAGTCTCATTACTTATTGACTGACCCTCGTAATTATTTACACAGTCCCGTTACTTTTCAAACAGCCCTCGTATGGTGGTCAAGCAGCTACTGAAGGACATGATGTTGGTCAGGTACAAAGGGTTTGTACAGAATTAACAGACGGACTAAGAAACAAAGGATGAACTTTATACATAGACAACTTTTATACCAGTTATCTATTAGCTAAATTTTTTCTTCATCAAAAAAACTCCTGTAGTTGGCACCCTTTGTGCAAGTCCAGTTTGTTTTCCAAAGGAAGTAATGAAAACAAAAGTAAAAAAGGTGAAGTCATTGGCAGAGAGGACTCCAATGGTATAGTAGTTACGAAGTAGCAGGATACACGTGAAGTGCATTTGCTAATAACTAAGCATGGGCTTGATGTGGTCGATGTCCAGAAAAAAAACATGTAGACCTATGGCTGCTACATCATCCAGTGGAGATCAAAGACAAAAAAAAACTGTTGCTGTTGTTAACTATAATCAAGGAAAGAGTAGCATTGACTTGTCTGATAAGTATACAGCAGCTGGCAACATCTCTCTGCAAAGTAATAAAATGGTATTGCGAACTTGCATTCGAGATTTTGTTAGGGATGGCACTTATGAATTCTGACCTTCTTGGATCAGTGTCACCAAGAAAAATTGGCCTGCATCAGTTCAAGGAAGAGCTTGTTGAAAAAATGTTAAATTTACCTAAACCTAAACAACATCCCAGACCACAAGGATTGAAACAAAACTTTCTTACAGAAGTCCAAAAACCTCAAACTCAAGGAGAAGATGTATTGGGTGTTATTCAAAACTTGACAAACAAGAAGAGAGATTGCTGCTAAAAAATCTCCCAATTTGTTTGATTATATTATTATTATATACTGTATATCCCGGCATATAAGACAACCCTTAAAGTCGAAAAACGTCTTATACAACTGATATAAAAGTCTTTATGGTATATAAAATTAATATAATTTTGTACCTCGTCTTATCTGACAGTCGCCTTATATGCCGAAAACCAATATAATTTTGTACCTTGTCTTATCTGACGGTCGTCTTATATGCCAGAATATACAGTATTATTTTTTCTTTCTCATTTCTTATATTTTTATCTGATTAAGGTGTTGTGACCATGCTTTCTACTGTTTTGTATTTTCACTTTCTGATTATCTTATGCATGTTTTCACGTCTGACATTGTGCTGCTTCTTCCTTTTCATGATCTTTTTAATATTTATAATTTTTTTGTTAAATTGTTTAATAATGATTGAGAATAAAAATAAATGAATAAATGAAAGGCGAATACTTCCAAAATTAAAATTAATAAAAAAAAAGTCTATACTAAAATCATAAAATTAGAGTTAGTTCTTAGGATGAAAAGCAAATTTTTTTATAAAGTCAAATTTTAAGCATATTTTATTTTATCTCATTTTGTTGTAATAGAATAGTTACTTTTTTTATCGTAAGTATTTAGTTGTGAAAGGAAAGGTTTTCTTATTCCAATTCTAATACATAAACGTTTGTTGCAGACATTTATGTATGTTGTATGATTTGTTCTAGAATTTAAATTTCAGTTTTATTAAATTTCAATTTATGCCAGTAAACATTGAAAGAATAATCAATCAATGAAAGAATAAACAAAGAATAATCTACAGATGTTTAGTTGCATAAAGACGATGATCTGATTGTTGCATTATTTAATCTAGTAATATGTTCATTTTCCAACTTACATATATTTGAATATCATCAATTTCAATAAAATATATAGCAAATAATTCTTGTCTAATTTTATCTTAAAAATCCACAACACATATCAGAAAACCATGCCTAGAATCCAGACTAACTGTTCTATATGCTAAAAGCCCAATGGCAGATATAGATAAATATGAGGGTCATATGGTTCTATGCAGCTGTGACCCTAATGTGGTTTACACGGGTTAATCACAAAAACCACGGGACCCTAAAAGGGGTCTTTGTTCTCTATAAATGTATCATCTTACTCTTGGATGACCTGCAGTGCTCAAAAGGTTTTTCCACAGACAAGTATGTGGTGTTGTGTTGCAACTTTCAAAACAATTATTGTTTATTTAAAAATGTTTTAAAATGCAAAAATAGTTTATAAATAACAACAATAACTGCAAGAAAGGTTGCAAACAACAAGGATTAAGAAAAATTTAAATCTCTAAGGTCATTTTGCCAAGTAATAATTTAATAAAAGTCTTGTAAAACCTATAAAACACTTTTTTTTTTCAGGAAAAAAACAAAATGAGTCAAAAATTAATAGGTTTATTAATACAGATTGCAGAACAAATATTTGTGCAACCAAATAAAATATGTAAAATAATTCAAGTGGGATAAACAGTATCATCTTTCTACTGCTAGCATAGTTAGCAACAGTGCTGTATTTTGTTTGTTGAATTACAACACAAAATTCATTACAGACAATGAAGATCAAAGAAACAATATAATATATGAAAGAGTAGAAAAAAGCAACTTGTTTGATCAGTTATTAAGTCTCATCAGAATGACTAATCACTTTATATATTTATTTTAGTATTAAGTGTCATTAAAAATACAAAAACATATAAGCAAGCTAACAACTTGACATTGTACATACCTCATATTTGTACAAGTGAAATAAAATTAAAATCTGAATCAAAAGAATAATAAACCAGCCAGTTTTTTTTGAAATAAAACTTTTATAAGAGAATTCATTTACTTTAGTCACAGTGAGTAAGTCTTGTGGAATCATAGTTACAGAGCAATTTATGTAAAACCTACAAACAAAATATGACTTAACAAAGTAATAGTGTAAATGTGCAAAAACAAAATCATTCTTAAATAATTGCAACACTTGCTCATAAATTTTAATGCAGTAATTATGTTAATGCTTTAACCAGTGATGAGATTCAAAATTTAAGAACAGGTTCTCTTTGTGTGGAACTTACTAACAACAGGTTTCCTCATTATACAGATATAGAGAGGTACAGAGATTACATTAAGAACAGGTTTGCTGAACATCATGATATTTCAAGAAGGGGTTCGCACAAACCCCTTGAATCCCACCACTGGCTTTAACCCCTTTTGCCTGATGAGGAACATGTGCTCATGACAAATGACATTGATTCAATTACGATGACAAATGCGAGCTTATCAAATCTCCCATTTGTTGGCTGAATGGCTAGCATTCAGGAAAACTTATAGTAGCTTAGAGTTGGCTTTGGAGAGCTTAGTGGTGCTGTGTGTATGGCAGGAGCTAATTTTATCCAATCAATCATAGTTACCAAAAGATATAGTCTGCAAGTTGATGCTAATATTTGGGTTTTAAACTATTTTCTGAGCGGCAGAAGTGTTAGGTTCATAGTTGCCACTTATTTCTGACAGTAAACATCTAGAATTACAAGAAATTACATCTAGAAATAGCTAGATTTTTTATAGAATAATCTAAAAAATAATATAGAAAATATTTTTAAAAGATAATATATAAAATTTGTACAAAATAGGAATATTGTAAAGCGTAGATTATTGCTTATCAAGTTATCATATTTATTCAAAATGAAGGCAAATATCATTGTCTGCTTAAACTGCTTCACAAGATGCACCTGAAGTACATTGTGCAACAGAAGATTGACTGTCATATGCCTTGGCAGTGCCAATTTCTTTCAAGACTTGATAAGGCAATTTATAAGTAGAACAGCATTTTCCTGAACGTGCTAAGCCAAATTTAACAATCAAAATAGTTTGTTAAAACTATTTAATGTTGCAGTGCCAGCTTCATTTTATTTCGGAGTTTTGATTTAATACAATTCATGGCACTAAACACTCTTTTTATATCTGCAATTGTTGGTGGCAAAATCAATGCAGACTTTGCACATTCAAAAAGTGCATTAAATGGGCTATTACCTAAGGCATCTTTGAACTGCTTTACCTCATTCTAAAAAAGTTCAGTTTCTGCTGTTTGTTTCCAGTCAATCAAATTAATTTTTGTGAGTTGGATTTCAGCTTCTGCAATGCTATTATCAGAAGAACCTAGATACTTCATCAGTTGACAATACCTGGGTACATCTTTAACTGGTTGAAGTATGTTTTGTACAGAAAAGAGAGAGACAAATTTCTTAAGATTTCTAAATTTTCTGGCAGTCTCTGTTTCAATTGCTTAAATAATACAAGGCAACATTTTCTTAAATTTACTTCTTCATCATTAGATAAAAGTCCTGTTTCTCTTCAATTTTTGATTCAACTTGATAGCCAAGATAAGGCTTAGGGTGTAGAAATTCTTCTATTGTGTAGGTAAATAAATGAGCCTGAAAAGTTGGTAGCACTAATCTTTTACCAATTGTTTCAAAGAGTAGTTTTAATTCATCTAATAATTTTACTTTCTCAATATTCTTTGATTTTAATAACTTGTTTACATGTTGTACTAATTTCAAAATAGGATGTAAAAATGGATGACCAACATGGTCTCAGTTCAAAACCCACTCGTGCCATTCTGTTGTGTCCTTGGGAAAGACACTTTACAGCACTTTCCCCTGCTTGGTGGTCCTGGCAAGCAGTTCTAAATTACAGTCATATCTCTATTAAATTACAAGTGGACAGCAATATCCTGGTATCTCTGGAAGCAGTTCAGGGTAATTGCCTACCCTATGTATTAGTGCCTCCGTTGCCTTCCTGCAAGTCAGGAGGATAAATATAGAGATAAAATAAATAAATATGTTAAATTCTTTTCATCATCATATATTTCAAATAACATTTCTGAAGTGAAACATTTTTCACTTTGTCTTGTTACTTGAAAGTGTGTTTTCAGTTCCAACCACTGATTCACAATTCTTTCTACAGCCACTTGAATTGACAACCATCTAGTTTGGCTTTTTAAAAGAATTTTCACAGGTTTTGAACCATCATTTTCGGCTTTGTATAAGTTACAATATTGCTATTGTCTGACAAAAAAATTTGAAAACTAGTTATGACTTCCAGCAATAAGAAATTCCAAAATCCTTGGTAATCCTTCTGCTGCAGCAAGTGATACTGCCAGCTGCAAAGAATGACAGGCACATTTTTTTAAGGTTATTGAAGGAACATCTTCTTTTAATTTTGCATAAACACCATTATTTATCGCAACCATCACAGATGCTTTATCAGTACCAATTGCAGAGAGATTTTTCAAATTTAATTTCTTATAAGCTAAAAATCTTTGAAGTGCCAAAACAATACTTTCTGCATTACATTGCTCCAGTTGAACAAGTCCCAAATATGTTGAAACAACTTGCCCAGATTTGTCACTATAATAAATCACTGAAACACCAAGCATTTGTGTTACAGAAACATCATTTGATTCATCAAGTAATAAACTGTACGTATTGCTACCTATATCACACTTCAAATTTTCTTCAAAATGTGGACACAAAATATTGTTTACAAATATTTGTACATTTGCTTTAATGCATTTTTATGTCATCAACAACTTTATTATAACTAATGTTGTTTTTCAACATATTGACTAAATGATCACAATTTGCAATTGCACAGTGACAACTTAAAAACATGGCTATTGAGCCTTCAATTTTTGATGATGCATTGTTCTTTGTGCATTTGAAAATATTAGTCAATGGTATAATGTTTCTAGCAGATAATGCTTCTACAAGCTTGTTACTTTTAATGTGATTCTTCAAGTCTTGGTACTTTGCTTTCAACTCACAATTACAATACTTACAACTTTTATTAGAATTTCCAGAAACTTCCATTATCCAGTCTTATAAAGAGGTATAATCGAACAATTCTATTTGAATAAGATTGAGTAAGGATGTTTATGTAGTTTAATTTAAAATTGGCTAATTTTAAATTAAAATATAAGTGCTTGACATTTTAAATTTGTGTAAAAAAAGGAAAGAAAAAAAAAAAAAACAAGAAACATCAAGATGGAAAATATTGGCTGTCAAATTAATGAAATCATGGAAGCTATAAAGCAACTAAAATCAAAGCAAAATGATTATGAAAAAGAATTCCTAAATCTTTCAGAACACACTAAAAATAAAAAACAGAAAATCAGCTTGAAAGATCTATCTACCAAAATTCAAGCTGTGGAAAATATGGCTAAAGAAATTAATACCACATTAAAAGATCATGAAAAAAGACTAGACGAGCTTGAACAATATAGTCATTCAAATTGTCTTCTATAACATGGATATTCTATTACATCTTCTATTACACTGCACCACTCTGCACTGCAAATCATATATTTAAATAAAAATTTTTAGACATCTTTTCCTTTTTTTTTAAAATAGGTGTTTGTCCAAACAATACTCACTGTTGTAGTCATCAAAGCCCTTATATTTCAGATTCTATAGCTATTGGCATAACCTTGCTATATCATTGAAAGCACTTTAAGCACATTACTCTGCTTGGCATCCCAGCAAGCAGCCTTAATTCAGTAATGTCTCTATAGCTAAAAAAAAAACAAATAAAGAATTTCAACTCAACAGCAATATTCTTGGCATCTTCAAAAGCTGATAATTAGGGTCTCTTCAAGAAGTCATCATAAGCAATTTTTGTTTGTGAAACTAACTCTAAATCTTCAGTGGTTACTAGCACTTCTTGAAAGGCCTTTTTCTCTTAGTTTTCTTTTTTATTTCATCCTGGTGCTGAATGGAGATTCCAGGTAAGTTTTACCAAAAAAAATTGCTTACAGTGACTTCTTGAAGAGAGCCAATAATTGCTCTTAGAATAATGCCCTTCAATGTTTTCTTGCAAGTTTAAAAGATTTATAAAGAAAATATAATTATCTCTTTTTTTGCAAACACAAACCTTGCTTACTATCAAGTTTGTTTTTTTTAATCTTTTTAGCTTGGAATTTGAAAAAATAATCACTCGAACATATTGCATAAATTACTTAGATTTTTTAACCATAAAACCTTACCAAAACCCTTGATATGCATTTGTGGTCAAAGCAATAGTTGTTGTCATGCTAAGCTATTTTTGACAGCTATAACAATATATCAAATCCTCACAAATAACCTTTATTAAACTATATTTAATAAGACATTTAATTTAAGGCATAGTTAACTACTATTAAAAATTACATTCTGAAAGAAATCACAAAAAATTAGATACAAATAAATTAAACCATTAATAAGTTCAGTTAAGATCAATTTTTATTCAAGTTATTTGATTTTAAATAATACCAAACTAACCATTGCAGCTAAATAGACTTTTCAAAATTAAATCTGGTAACGTTTTGTTAAAGCATGTTGCATAATAGCTTAATATGCAATTGCAATATGAAGATAAAACAATGTAATTTTAATGCATTTATACAAATCTTTTTTTTGCAAAGAGCCTTTATTTCTTTACTTTCTTAGATGAAAATAGGTCATAAACTGTCATATAAGATTAGCAACTGAATTACAAACTCCTTTTTTGCAGTTTGTACACATCTACTTAATGGTGCTTTAGCTTTTACATTTTTTCAAGGTATTTTGCCAAATGCAACACGTTAACACTGTGGTGTATGTATTTTAAACTATTTTAACAGTTTCTAACATGTTACAAAAAGAATTGCTTTATCTCCATTAACACATTTTGTATGAACCCAAATTTAAATTGGCTTTTTTAAAATCAATTGAACTAAGTTTACCATTTTTAACTTTTTTGTAATATATAAAGATTGCTTTAAGCCTTCAAGCTTTGTCCTAACTATGTTGACAATGATATTATAGTACTTTTTAATACTCTACTGAAATCATAATTTACATAGTTGCATAGATGTAGCATTTAAAAATTATAAAGATATTGAGACACAACCAGAAAGATTTTGAAAAACTCATTTAAAAAAATACTTGCAACAGAATACTTTTCAGTTAAACTTTAAAAAAAATTAAGAAATATTTACAAGTTGCTAAAATTAATTATTGAAATGTAATTACTTATTAATGGTTGGCAACTTTAATTTTACATTGAAAGGATTTTCAAAAATTATTCAAATATACATTGAAAGGATTTTTTAACTCAAGAATTCAAAAAATCCTTTTCTACTTGAATAAGGTTAACTGAAAGGATTTTAATTCAAAAAATCCTTTTTTATTTGAATAAGGTTAATTGGATTAATTGCTAATTTTGTTAATTTACTTTTTGATAAGTGTTGTGATATTGTGCAATTGATGACGTAGTGTTTTCTTAAACGCTTCTAATCTTAATCAGCGCCTTCTGCTCGATCAATTATTGGACACGCGTATCTCCAAGCATAATTGTAACCAGTTAAATCTGCGCCTCTATTTCGGTTCATCAGTCAGTTCAAAGTTATCAAGCTACTACAGCAAACGAACTAAAAGCATTCTACTTCATTATGGTTGTTTTTGGCTAAGTACTTTTTTGTGAATATTTATTATTGTTTTTTAATAAACCTGTGTATTCGTGCAAAGATACAACAGGCAAAAGTGGCGACGAGGATTCAAGGAACTCAACTGCGTCAAGAAAAAAAAAAAAGAAAATTTGTTGAATCTGCATTAAAGCTTGAATTGTCAAAATGAGTGAAATTTCTGAACTAATTTTGTTGTTAAATAAGCAACACCAAGAGCAAATGGCAGTTTTACGCAGCGAGCATCAAGAGCAAATGACAATGCTTCAAAAGCAGCTGAAAATTCTACAAAGCAGCTTGAACAACCCGCGAGAAAATGTTCCAACACCAATGGCAAGTTTTCAACCATTCGATTCCACATCTGAGTTATGGACTGATTATTTGGCAAGGTTCCGAACATTCGTCACTGCTAACTCTATTCCCGACAACAAGCAAGCACAAATTTTTCTTACCAACCAATCTAACTCCATTTACAAAATGCTTAGCAACTTAGCGGCTCAGCAACAACCTGTCAAAAGCATACATGAGCTAACCATGAATGATATTCAGACGTTTATGGCAGAGCAGTTTGACCCAAAACGATTTGTTGTCAGAGAACGTTTCAAGTTTTGGTCTGACATGAAACGCAAACCTGGCGAAACTATTCCTGAACTGGCAAGCAGAATACGACAAGATGCAGCTACGTGTGATTTTCAATCCATTAAAGATCCTTTAGATGAAGCCTTGCGAACTAAATTCATCTGTTCAGTCGACAACGAAGCAGTTTTGAAGACACTCTTCAAGCTCAAGGACGATGAACTGAAGTTTAGCAACGCCATCAGAGTGGCTCAAGAAGTGGAAGAAGCAGCCAAGGTAGCAAAGGAAACCGTACACGGTCAACCTTCTACGTCGGTGCAGAAAGTTTATCATGCAAAGTCCAAAACTTCCAAAACGCAAGAAAAGAAAACCGCCTGCTTCAGGTGTGGAAATTCTGGACATTTTAGCAAAGCTTGTCCCCACATTAAAACTATTTGCAGCTTCTGCAAGAAAACAGGTCATCTGCAATCTGTATGCATGTCTCAACTAAGAGATAATAAGCTTGTGAAATTGGTGCACAAAGTCCAATGTTCTGTTTCACCCATCTATCAAACTATTAGACTTAATGACCACAGAATTAAGTTTGAAATTGATAGCGGAGCCAGTGACACATTTTGCTGTGAAGCGACGTGGCAAACGCTGGGTAAACCCATTCTACAACCTGTATCAGTTCAATATCAAGTTGCTGAAGGTAGCCCGCTACCCGTCGTGGGACAATTCCAATCAACTGCAAGTATTGATGGAAAATCACCTGACGTGACCTTTCCTGTAATTGTCACTAAGGTGCCCAATCTAAATTTACTAGGTCGTCTGGCAATGATGAAGTTGAAACTCACCAACTTAACTGATCACTTCAGAGAAAACCTAAGTTGTGCCGAATCTACTGCAACAATAGAGCACGTCACTACAACTGGTCCAGAAAACTCTTTAGATGCGGCATGTATTCAATTATGTGGAGAGTTTCCTACTTTATTTGAATCTACATTGGGTTGTCTAAAAGATTTTTCACTGGACATACGGTTTAAACCTGAAGCTAAACCTATTTTCAAGAAGCCAAGACCTGTTCCGTTCTCAATCCTACAAGATTTAAACGAAGCATACGAAGCAGGAATTAAGAGAGGTGTATGGGAGCTTACAGATTTTAACTCGTACGGCACCCCCGTGGTTCCTATTTGAAAGTCTCCTTTGCCAGGTCAAGCAAAAGCAAGCATCCGAGTTTGTGGAGATTATTCGGTGACTGTAAACTCGCAACTGGAAGACCATCGTCAACCAATCCCTCTCCCAGAAGATCTAATGCGCAAGCTAGGACGTGGTTACTGCTTTAGTAAGATTGATCTAGCTAATGCATATAATCAAATCTGTCTTTCTCCTGACAGCCAGAAGAAGCTGGCTCTCAGCACTCACAAAGGAGTTTTGCTTCAGAAAAGACTTCCTTTCGGAATTAAATCCGCACCAGGGTATTTCCAAGAAATCATGGAACAGTTAACGCAAAATTTGCGAGGAGTTGCCGTGTATTTCGATGATATTTTGGTAAGTGGTGACAACGCAAAAGATCATTTGATGAACCTGCGAGCTTTGTTCAAAAGACTAGAAGAAAAAGGTCTTCGCTGCAACCGTGAAAAATGTGTTTTCGCCCAAGTATCAATTGATTACCTGGGTCACACTTTATCAAGGAATTGCAGAAGGGTCCAAAGTTGATGCCATACTAGAAATGCCTACACCCAAGAACATTTCTACGTTAAAATCTTTTTTAGCATCTGTGCAGTTTTATTCTAAATTCTTACCTCCATATTTTTCGGAAATCACCGAGCCGTTGTACAAGCTTACACGCAAAGGACAACAGTGGAAGTGGGGTGAAGTAGAAGCGACATCTTTCAAAAAGATCAAACGGTTACTATGCACAGAGACTGTACTTGCGCACTATGACCCATCTCTTCCGTTGGGTTTATCTTGTGACGCCTCGGAATGTGGAATTGGAGCGGTATTATTTCATCGCTTTGCAGACGGAAGCGAGCGTCCGATTCTCAATATTTCTAAAATTCTATCGGCAACACAAAGACGCTACAGCCAAATACAGAAAGAAGCACTATCCTTAGTGTACGCTTTGAAGAAATTTCATCAGTTTCTGTACAGTCGTAAGTTCATTGTGGTTACCGATCACAAACCTTTAGTGACCTTGTTTGCCCCTGATAAAGGTACTCCTGCAATGGCCGCGAATCGACTTGCACGATGGGCATTACTAGTCCATCAATATGACTACACGGTGGAATACCGTAGAAGCAAGGATCATGGCAATGCCGATGCTCTTAGTCGCTTGCCATTTTCAAATGACACAAGTTTTGATGGGAAGGAGATGGAAGATGATGTCGATAGCGTTTGTTTAGTTCGAACAATCAGTCGTCAAATCAATCCTGACAATCCATTGCTTGTGGTCAGAGAGACTGCCAAGGATCCAATTCTTGCCCAAGTAATGCGATTTGTGAAGGAGGGATGGCCGCATGCATTTTCGGAAGAGCTTAAAGACTTCAAAAAGTTGGAAAATTTGTTGTCAACAGAGAATGGTTGCGTTTTTTACGGCTTACGGGTAATAATTCCTTCAACCCTACGTAATCATATTCTTAAATTATTACACCTTGGACATTTCGGCATGCAACGGATGAAACAACTTGCCAGGTCAACTATCTATTGGCCTAGAATTGACTTTGACATTGAGGACTTATGTCGCAAATGCACTTCCTGTGGCCAATTTCAAAATAAGCCGGATAAACCTTCAATCCATCCATGGATGATGCCAGAAAAACCATGGTCAAGACTCCACTTGGACCATGCGATCAACTTTCTGGGAAGAAACTGGTTAGTCCTTGTAGACGCTTATTCAAAATATCCTTGCATTCATCCAACAACCTCAACGTCTTCGAAAAGTACTACTGCTATACTTGAACAAGAATTTGCTCATTTCGGATATCCCCACACGTTGGTGACCGATAATGCCACAACATTCATGTCTCAAGAGTTCCAAGCTTGGTGCAAACAACGAGGCATTGTACATCTCACCGGAGCACCTTATCATCCAGCAACAAACGGTGCTGCCGAGCGTTTGATACAATCGTTCAAACAGGCATTGAGAAAATCCTTGTTACCTCCAAAGGAAGCTTTGCAAGAATTTCTAATGCAATATAGAAGAATTCCTTTTGCATTGGGACTGTCACCAAGCGAATTGTTGAATGGAAGAAGAATTCGCACCAAAATTGACACTTTGGTTCCATCCATTCCGCATCTCCTGCAGGGAAGACAGTCAAGACAAGCGAGCAAGCATTCAAATGCTGAAGACTCGGAAGTGGTTTCGAAAGTCGAACATCATTACTCACTAGGAGACCCTTGTTACGAACTGTACTTCGGCCCTAAAAGAGATCGTGACCCACGATGGGTGCCTGCGATAGTTACAAAAGTCCATGGTACACGAAGCGTCAATGTACGAGTCATTCCTCGAGGACCAACTTGGAGAAGACATCTTGATCAACTTCGACCCCAATATGGTTCGGATCAAGATGATGATCCCTGTGAAATCCCAACGAGCGTTTTGTCTACAGAAACACTTCCAGCCGGGACTGACCACACATCTAGTTCTTCTTCAATGAACCAATGCAACAATCCAAGATTACCAACCGGAGACGAGTACGGGCGACACAATCCAAGACGATCAGCGAGAACAAAGAGACCTCCAAAAAAATATTGCTGCTAATATGTATATATTTTTTTGTCGTAGTTTATTTGGGGAGGTGTTGTGATATTGTGCAATCGATGACGTAGTGTTTTCTTAAACGCTTCTAATCTTAATCAGCACCTTCTGCTTGATCAATTATTGGACACGCGAATCTCCAAGCATAATTGTAACCAGTTAAATCTGCGCCTCTATTTCGGTTCATCAGTCAGTTCAAAGTTATCAAGCTACTACAGCAAACGAACTAAAAGCATTCTATTTCATTACGGTTGTTTTTGGCTAAGTACTTTTTTGTGAATATTTATTATTGTTTTTTAATAAACCTGTGTATTCGTGCAAAGATACAACAATAAGATATACTGGATTACATTCTATTGGAATAAGTTATACTGGATTCATTCTATTTGAATAAGATATACTGGATTACATTCTATTGGAATAAGTTATACTGGATTCATTCTATTCGAATAAGATATAGGCTACTGGATTACATTCTATTGGAATAAGTTATACTGGATTCTATTTGAATAAGCTAATTGATGTTAATGTTGATGTAAAAGAAATCTAAATGACTGAGGTGTTTGATGAATATTTCTCTGGATCAAATATTAGAAAGCAGTTATATTCAGCTATACTTTTTACTCAAATTCAGCATTTCTTATCAGTTTTATTTTTTTCTTGGTAAAAAAAAAAAAAAAAAAGTTTGTTTGAAAGTCTGGAAGTTTATTTAATTTAAACTTGAATTTAAACAACCAGAAGATGCCTGCTGCTTTTAATTCTTGGAAGTTGCTGTTGGTTTTGGTTCTTGAGTAGCTGTCATTCAAGATGAGTCTGTTGAAAATTTGTTGGAAATTGATGATGGTCTTCTCATATAATGAGGATGGAATTTTGATGAGTGTAAAATTTGCTTTCAAAGTGACACTTAACATTGCATCAATATCAATGTGAAAGTTTGTTTAATTTAACTTAAGCTTGTTTCAAAGTATAATGTCTCAAAGTATTGTTTAATTTAAGTTTACTTGCCATTTCAATTTGTATAAAAGTTTGTTTTCTTTTTTTTAAGTATTATTGTATAAACTTTCAGTATGCCTATCAAATACTCTTGTATTAGTTGTGCCAAACCTTGCAAACGTAACCAAAAATCTATATTCCTATTTTCCTGTCCATTAGATGCTGTAACCAAAAATCTATTTCCTGTGACACCTGCCAGCTGTGCACACATTTCAAATGCACCAGCTTGACAAAAAGTGATTTCGAAACTCTCCAACAACCAAATCAATCATATCATTGCATGAAATGTATTTTCCCATTTCAAAACTTAAGTAACAATGAGTTAACAGAATTAAATGTTAATAACAAACTGATCTTTCCAAAACTTTCAGATTACAAATTACTTGATGCTGACAATTGTTACATATCCACACCAGACTTCCAAAATCTATATGCAAATAACACAGACTTCTGTATATTACATATTAACATAAGGAGCTTAAACAAAAACTTTGAAAAACTTGAGGAACTATTGTCAGTGCTAGGTAAGATGCCAGAAATTATAGCTATATCGGAAACAAAGCTAAACTCAAATCTAAAAACTTTCTTGCCAGGATACACTTTTATACATAACAACTCTTCAACAAATGCTGGTGGGGTGGGAATGTTCATAAAAGACACTTTAAGTTATAAAACCACTATTGAGTATCAATTAAATATAATGGGATGTGAGGAGATATGGGTAAAAATACAGTTAAACAATACAGAAAAAGTGTTTAGTGTTCTTTATAGACACCCTAATTCAAAACTTTCTGATTTTCAATCATCCTTTGAAAAAGCTATTGAAAATTTAAACAAACAGAAACTAATATACAGGGTGATTCACCGAAGTGTTGACAAATACTTTATTCCATTATTAACTTTGCATTACCTCTTCAGATTGTTATTATATATTCTAGAGTAAGTTTTCAATATCAATAAGAATATTTAATCTAGAAAAGTAAGATGGCAAAGACTGTAAATGACATCGTTGAAGGGTATTGCAAGAAAGGACTTCCACCTGCGAAAATTTTCCAGTTGATGAAGCGATTTGTGAGTTGTGGAGGTGTTTACAAGGCTGTGAAGAGGTTCAGGGAGACTGGAAGTTGTGCTCCAAGAATCAGAAGTACTCCTGAAAAACCCATCAGGACAAAGGAACTGATTAAGAAGGTCAGGGAGAGGTTGAGGCAGAACCCTTCAAGGAGCGCAAGAAAACTGGCTAAGGACACCTCTGTAAGCATGAGCACCATGCAAAGGCTTCTCAAGGATGATCTCCACGTCTACCCATACAAATTTACGAAGAGGCAGCTCCTGTCAAACGCCACTAAGAAGAAAAGGCTTGATAGAGCTAAGGTTTTGATCAAGAGACTTGTTGTTGGCACACGGCCTCAAGTGCTTTGGACAGATGAGAAGCTTTTCACTGTCCAAGTTATCCACAACCACCAAAATGACAGGATTTGGATTCCAAACAAGGACATGGTGCCAGTTGAATGTTGCAGTTCATTTAGGAGGCAGAAACCTTCTTCCGTGATGGTTTGGGCAGGAGTCACTTCAACAGGCCTGAAAACACCTCTAATCTTTATCGACGAAGGCGTGAAAATTAACCAAACTATCTATCGTCAGATGTTGGAAGAAAAAGTCATTCCCTGGGTTCAAGAAACAGTGGGAGAGGAAGGAATTACGCTTCAACAAGATGGGGCAACCTCCCACACAGCCAAAGCAGTCCAGCATTGGTGCAAGACCAATTTTAAAGGGTTTTGGGAGAAGGAAGTATGGCCCTCTTCTTCACCCGATTTGAACCCAATGGACTTTGGGATTTGGTCCATTCTGGAGCAAAAAGCCTGCTCAACATCCCATCCAAATATCGAAACCCTTAAACGAAAACTGAAGGCGTCATGGGAAGAAATTGACCCAGAAGTGGTGCGTGCCACGTGCGCCCAAGTACTTCCACGTCTTAGGCGCCTTGTGAAAAACAAAGGGGGCTACATTGAATAATTTGAATTTTATGTGAAAGCCCATTAAATTTCCATTCTATCTATTAAAAACTTGTTTCTTTTGCCCTTATAGTAAGTTGGATAATTCAGTTTTAATTTGTTAACACTTCGGTGAATCACCCTGTACTATTTATGTGGGGATTTCAATATTGATTTGCTGCAAAGTGATATCAAAACTGTAATAAAAAATTATTCTGATATGCTATTTAGCCTAGGATGCCTGCCACTAATATCCCACTCAGATAGCTCACAGTAGTGCAACATTGATAGATCACTTTTATACCAACAGCATAACTCAAAAAACTACCTCCCATATATTAACTGAAGATATATCAGACCATATGCCAATAGTACTTTTATAATCTAACACCAATCACAAGACCATAGAGCAAAACATTATTGTAAGAGATTCAAAAAACTTTAATACTGAAAACTTTTTAATTGAACTGGGAGAAAACTTGAATATATTTTATAATAATTGTACTGTTGATGAGCAATTTGAGAGATTTTGTTGATATTTTTAACATCACATTAAGTAAGCATGCTCCTCTAAGAAGAAAATCTAGAAAAGAAAAAAAATTAAATAGTAAACCATGAATAACAAAAGGAATATTAATCTTAAGCAAAACAAAGAACAAATTATACATTGCTAATTATATACAGTTATACAAAACTTACAAGGATCTTCAAATGATGTACAGTTATACAAAACTTACTGCAACAAGTTAACCCATGTGAAAGAACAAGCAAAGAGAAAATATTATCAGGGACTTGTCTTAGCATCTAAACATAACATGAAGTTCTTATGGAAAACTATTAATGATATTGCCAAATACAAAAAAAAACAATTAGTCTCATCACAGAGCTAACTTGTGATACAGGAGAAAAAATAACTAGTTCGAAAGAAATGGCAAATATGCTAAACAATTATTTCTCTGAGACTGGACAAAAACTGGCTGCAAATATTGAACTAACCAATTCAGCTAATATTCGTAGCAGCACTTCATTCATTACTCAAAGGTGCACTTCTTTGTATCTTCAGCCAATAACAGAATCTGACATATTAAAACATATAAGGCAACTGAACCCATCAAAGAGTACAGGCCCTGATGGAATACCCATAAAATATATAGCTATGAGTGCACTGATTATAGCACCAGTTTTAACAAGACTCTATAACAGTTGCATTAGCACTGGGACTTACCCCAAATTTCTTAAAATTGGACAAATTGTACCAATTCATAAAGGTGATGCCAAGGATCAGTGCTGCAACTACAGACCCATATCTCTACTTAGCTCATTTAGTAAAATCTTTGAAAAATGCTTATACGAAAGAATTTACTCTTATTTAAATAAAAACAAAATATTAACACCTGTTCAATTTGGCTTTAAACAAAACTCTTCTACATTAGATGCTGTAAGGCAATTATTTGATAATTTTGCTGAAAACATTGACAAAAAAAAATAATCAAAAAATTATTTGATAATAATGCTGAAAACTTTGACAAAAAAAAAAAAATCCCTGGTAACAGTGTTTATATTAAAAAAAAAAAATATTTGTGCTGTGTTTCTTGACCTTAAAAAAGCATTTGATACTGTAAATCACCAAATTTTGCTTGCAAAATTGGAAAAATAGGGCATCCGTGGATTGCCACTAGAGCTCCTTAAAAGCTATTTAAATAACAGACTACAGTTTACAGTTGTGAACTACACTAAATCAAAATTCAATCATGTAACTTGTGGTGTACCACAGGGCTCTACTCTTGGACCATTACTATTTTTATTATACATCAATGACATGCCTCTAGTATCCAATTTTAATACGAAATTGTTTGCAGATGACACAGTTCTCACACTGACAAACTCTTGTCCAAAACTGTTGAATAAAAATGTTAACTCTAAACTGGTCAAAATTGATGAATGGTTGAAACTAAACAAATTATCATTAAATACTAATAAAACAAAATTTATGGTATTAACCAAACAAAGATCAGCCTGGCATTTTGGTATTAGAATAGGAAAGACAAACATAGAATAAGTAAATGAAATAAAATATTTGGGTGTAATTTTTAATGATAAGCTTTCTTGGAAGTCTCATATACAACATGTTTGCTCTAAGCTCTCCAATGGTTCCTGGGCACTGCTCAAACTGAGGAATTACGTTGACACTACAACACTAAAAACAGTATACTATACTTTAATTTACTCTTATCTTCAATATTTTGTCTCAACATGGGGACTGGCTTCAACTACTGCCCTGGATCCACTGGTAAGAATACACAAACGCATAATAAGAATTATTACAAATAGTCCTTTTTTGTCACATACAAATCCTCTTTTTCAAAAATTGAATTTCTTAAAAATAAAAGATATTGTTAAACTTGAAATGGCAAAAACAATGTTTTGTTTTAATAAAAATTCAGCAAAAAATGAGTCCCAAACTATTGTAAGTATAACCCAAAAACATCATTATAAAATAAGACTGGCAGCGCAACAGAATTACTTTTAACCTAGAAAGAGAACAGAATTAGGTAAAAAGACATTTTCTTACATTGGACCTAAAATATGGCAAGAAGTACCTTTCAAATTAAAGTCGCTTTCTTATAATCAATTTAAGAAGAAATTTAAACTTTTTTTAACTTGTCAATATTAAATAAGATGCCACAACAGTTTGATAAAGTCAGTTGGCACATGGAAATTTATTTAATAACTAATATTGCTATTTAATCTTCATTGTTCTTCTAAATGTACTGTGTTTTTGTAAGTGTACTGCTGTGTTTTTCTGATAAAAAAAAATTTTTTTTTTTTTTTTTTTTTGTCCCACTATTTAGAGGGAGGCAGTTGACTAGAAGACCGTATGGTCATTTCGCTGCCTTCCTGTGCTTTCGAAAACTTTTTTTGGATCTCCCGTACTATCGGCCGTCATCTTCATTTTTAAAACTTTTTCTTCTCTCGTTTAAAAACCTTCTCTCGTTTTCGCTACTCTCACTCACTTTTCTCTTTTCTTTCTCCTTTTAAGTAAATAGCGAGCTATACATTTAAACCAATTCGGGCAAGCTAAGCTTTGCGAAATAAAATACTTAAAACATCTATTTTATATATTTACCACTATATTTTCAATTAGTGAACACTAACAACTTCATTTTATACCAAACTATTTACTTTAAATGCTGTTTTAGTTTTGATTTGTACGACGGCTTACAATAAATGAGATGATAATCGGTCATACGACCAAGCTAAGCTTTGTTGATAAAAATACGAAAACGAGAGAAGGTTTTTAAACGAGAGAAGAAAAAGTTTTAAAAATGAAGATGACGGCCGATAGTACGGGAGATCCCTTTTTTTCACATATATTGGTGTATTTTTCGTTTTGAAGCACAAAACAAGTAAATAGATTGATTGATTGATTGATTGATTGAAAAACTCATTCTACCGTTCTATGTCTGATTTTATAATCTGCTTTTTTGTTTTGCTTAAATTAGTATTTCGTATATAAAAAACAATGGCGTTTAAAGTTTGGGTGCTTTTTTATTAAGTAACACAATAGGATATTTTGTATACAAGGTTTATTAGGCTAAGTAACAATAGTTGGTTCTTGTTCACTATTAGCCCAGTTTAGTTAATTATCTTTTAAATTTTGGGAAATGCCCAAAAGCTTCGAAATTAGTAACGGCGAAAAGTGAATAAAACCTTAATAAATGATAAAAAAAGCTAAGACTTTATTTTGTATTGAATAATCGGGTAAAAGATATAAAATAATCCAAATACCAGGTTGATTAAAAAAGTGGGCAACCTTCACATGTTCTAATTCAAGTTTATCTTCAAAATTCACATTGCTTATTCTTACGTAGTAATATTTTTTACAAGCCTTTCTTTGCTGTACAATTAGATTCCATTGCTTTCTTTACGTTTAGGAGCAGTTCACCTCTCTCTTTAAGGCCCGTTTCCACTACGAGCGTGGAAAAGAGCATTCTTTCTCTCTTTTATTGATCTTCGATTGAAGCGGGCGGTTAAAATTGAAGCGAGGGCAAAAAAAAAGCAATAAAACAAACAAAGAATGCTTTTTTCCACGCTCGTAGTGGAAACGGGCCTTTATTTATTTTAGCTTCTCTCATATTTTTTTTTCTTTTTGGCCGCTTTACGCGCTATTTACATTATAAATTACCGGTACTATAGAAAGAGGCTATTCAGTTGATTATGCTCCTGACACTTTGTTTTCTGTGATTAGATTAAGGAAGGGGAACAACTAAATCGGTAACCCAAGCAATAGCATTATACAAAATAAGATTTGCTTAAAATTTAAATGTAAATTTTCATAATTTGCACGCGGCGCGGCGCTGTACACGGCAAGATCCTCCAAAAAAGTTTACTACACTGCACTGCGCGGTTGACATCACTATTGCCATCAGAGATAAGTATGGACTGGAGTCGAAGTCGGACTGGAGCCGGAGTTATTTTGTCGGGGTCGGTCTGCAGCTGGAGTCGGTTTTTGCTAATTTATAATGGAGTCGGAGTCTATTTTTTAAAAATCAATTAATTTCATGTATTAGAAGAAACATTTTTATATCATAAAATGTTTTTTTAATCTTCAAATTGTTTTATTCCTGAAATTTATTTTGAGTTTATTGGTCATACCGGACACTTGTGGCTAGTTTTTTATTTATTATTTAAAATTGACATGTAAAATAATCGCTAATATTTAAGCAAATCCCGGCCTAACCTAACCTTAATTGTAACGCGTGCCTTTATATGAGTTCCTTTAAATTAGTCCGTATCACCTTATCTAATACACTGGTGGCTGATATTATATTAGTTTTTATTGTGTATGTATCTGTAGCCTGCATAAAGAATGTTTTTAATATAAACATTGTTACCAGGGATATAACTTATTTTAAAGTTCATTTGTTCTTCTGGTAGAATCAGAGGCAAGTAAAACTTCAACAAATACAGAAGGCGTAATATATTTATTAAAGAAAAACTCAACGTTTCATTTTTTTCAGGTTTAGCTCAGTAAACACAAAAGTTTTTAACAATGCTAAAGTATTGTCATTTTTTGATTAGATAAACCTAAATCAGTTAAAAAAAAGTTTTTGGAAGGAATCACTGTATTTGCATCATTTTTCTATTTATACTTTACCTTTTGTAGAATTTAGTAAATAGTTTTTGAAATTTTGTTCCGATGTTAAAAAGTTTTTTAAAATTTTGTTATTTCCACAAATTTTAGTTTTCTAAATTTTGGAAAGTTTTTTAAATTTTTGTAGCAAATTTATTTGGTAACTTATTACGTTTTTTAATCGTCTACCTTTTTTGGCGCCTGTAAAGAAGGCCTCGCCAATAACACAATCTCGCTGTCTACTAAACGATAATTCTTAATCTTCTTGCTGGATCTGACCTTCGAACCAGCGACAGCAAAAATATAGTCTAGCTAAATCACAGCTCAGACTACCACAATATCTTCTTTATTAAGAAATATGCTCCAGTTCACTTAGGAGCCCGAATAGTATAAATCAAAGCAACAGGTTA
Organism: Diplosoma virens; assembly: GCA_963680785.1. NCBI lineage: Eukaryota > Metazoa > Chordata > Ascidiacea > Aplousobranchia > Didemnidae > Diplosoma > Diplosoma virens. Next base: position 43,243,209 of record OY796891.1, read on the forward strand.
AAGCTCAATAGCTTAATTCTTCACAATCACGTAGACAACCAAAGACTTGCGTCCAATAAACTATGACTTCACACAGTTAACAATTTTCCAATTTTAAGTTACCACAACGAAACATCGAATTAATAATAATACTGCTTTTCAGCGAATCGTATTTATACCATTGGTAAGGTTACTCGAATGTTCTGACATTATCCAAATCACAAACACAACTATTACGTCATAATCAAAACAGGTCAATCCGATAGTTCTGGAAATTACTTTAAAGTTCATGAAATTAAGCAGTGTTGCCATTTTCTTATAAATAAATGTAAAATATTTAAATTACTTATAAAACTGTTATTTCTTCGGCTATTTGAGCCGGACCAACGCGAAATCAAAGAGATTTTTTATGAGATTGTGAATCTACATAATTTGGGCAATTTTTAGGAACGGAACAAAGCGGCCCCAATTTGACACACAGTTGTCAAATTTCAACACAAATGAAGTTCGAAAAATCGCAACTTAACAAATCACAAAGACACTTGAATTCGATGTACAAATACACAACTTCACTTAACTCAATACTAAATAAAAAAGAAACACAGCACAATAAATAAATGAAATACACTAACTTTAACACTGCAGCCAATTGTAATCAATATCTTGTATACAGCACAAATGTGAATAACAGAAACATCAGTAGTTTATATTTGCTGCAACTTATTGCCTGCTTCAAATCAACAATTCAATTTCAAAGTCAGCATTTATGAATCACAAGGGCAGAAGTAGTACACAGCTTTCTTTTATAATTTAAGCAGCAATATCTCAGATTCATTACATGTAAATAGGGCCAAAATAGCATAGGCTACAGCTAATGTCTTCACTATCAACAGGAGTGTCTTATTCTTCCAATAGAAAACCCAATAAGCGAAGCACATAAATAAACAAAAACACAGAAAATAACAACACAACCAAGTAAAAATATTATTGCAGGGTCTGCCCTCCGTCATCCTTGCCAAGTTGAAATTCAGCTATCTAAGGGGCAGTCTACTGGGGCAATACAAGAAAGGTCCCTTAATACATAAACCACTTTGACCTCACCAGTGCTTTCATCTGTACTAGTAGTGGCAACTTTAACTCTACGCACAATTTGCTTTCCATTTCTACTCTGGGGAATGACCTCATGCACCCTCCCAAGTTGGTATTTGCCTCGTTTTGATACATCTTCCATTGAGGTTAAGATTACCAATTGTCCTGGCGTTAGATTCTGTGCCATTTTCAACCACTTCTTTCTCCCCTGTTGCCAAGGTAGGTAAAACTCCAGCCATTTTTGCCAAAACTGATCACTAAGAGAGATATTAAAGCGATAGTCTCTCCTTAAATTGTCTTTGTGTTGTGATGAACCTACCACACAATATGGGCTTGAATAGGGAGTCAAGAGTGAGGCAGGGGTTATTGCTGTGAAGTCTCTAGGGTCATCACTTAAGGGGGTCAAAGGTCGATCATTTACAATCTTGGTGGCACTTCCCACGTATGTCAGCAATTCTACAAAGCTGGGTCTGCGTTGTGACTTTTCAAGTATTTTAGCAATCACATGCTTGATTTGCTTCACCATAGCTTCCCAAGCCCCACCTTGTGCGGGTGCATAGGGGGGAATAAATTCCCAGTCAATACATTTTTTACGAAGTGAATTTTTCAATTCTGTAGACTCAAGCAATTTTGGCAGCACTTTGGCTGCAGCTTGGAATGTAGTTCCATTATCAGAGTAAATTGAACTTACTGGCCCTCGCAAGTCTGTAAACCGGGAAAGCAAAAAAAAACTCTGCAGCAATGAAAGTGAATGCAGCCATGCATCCCACTCTTTATCAATCTCATCCAGGACTTTTGTATCCCAATCATACTTATCTATAGCTAACTGCTGCAAGATCAAATGTGCTTTAATAAAGAAAGGGGACCCAAATGCCAGTGGATCAAAATTCTGTCCTAATTGACTGAGCATGGTTCTTTGTGTATACTTACCAAGAGGCTTCAATGAACAGTCAATACGCAACTCATCTGAGTCAGGATCCCAGACACAGCCTAAGGTTTTGGCAGAAGGCAAGGCTAGCTCTTCACCGCACAAGTCTAATTCTCTTATGGAAGCTGACAAAAGTTCAGGACCTAAAGAAGACAAAACACTCATAGTGTCCCTATTGGCGCTCCACTTAACAAGTTTAAATCCACGACTTTTAAATAGACTCACTGCCTCATTTGTGATTGTCTGTGCACTCTCTAAACTATCTGCTGAAAAAATAAGGTCATCCATACACATGTTCTGCAGTATATTTTGAAGGGTCATATCACTAGCACATGTGGGGTTTTCCCCAACAAGCTTCTTAAATGCAAGACAGGCAATGTAGGGGCTACTTTTGATGCCCCAAGGATGGACTCGAAAACGGTAGGATACCAACTTACCTCTTTCTACATCATTGTTTTTGAACCACAGCAAGCAAAATAGGTCTCTTTGGGCAGCCGTCAAATGAATTTGGAAAAAACACTTTGTGACATCTGACATCAAAGCATACTTACCTAAGCGAAACCTGGTTAAAACATGCAGCAAGGGGTTTAGAAGATCAGGTCCAGACATAATAATATCATTCACACAGGTTCCCTTAAACTTGGCCTTTCCATCATACACTATACGCTTCTTGACTTGAGAGGTAACAAAATAAGGTAGATACCATTTTTGGTCATTTGCACAATCAGCATCAGGCACACGTTCAATGTAATTATTGGACTGCATTTCTGCCATAGATTCAACTAAAAATTCTTTAAGATCAGGTTGCCGAAGGGCCTTCTTACGCAGGGCAGACAGTCGCTTGTGTGCTAACTCAAAGTTATTAGGCAATGTTGCTTTCTCAACCACAGGTACGGGTATTTCAAACCGGTCATCTTTTACCTTTATGCAGGGCTCTACCAATTGACTGGCAATAGTATCAGTGCGAGACCATTGAGGTATCTCATCTTCAACAGATAAATCTTTAACAACACTACGCAATTCAGCAATTTCTGCATCTTTTCTGTCAATAGCCTGTTGCAAGCTTAATGTCTTGCTTTGCTTGTCTTCAACATTGGCTCTTAAGACTTTGACAGGTACCTCACTTAAGGATGTTTTTCCGCCAACGGCTAACCAGCCTAATGGATAGAGTAGTGCGTGCGGGTCAGTTTGACTCTTGCCCATTCGTTCTTGCTTCGCATACATAAGATGGGCATTGTCATTGCCCAGTAACACATCCACACTATGACAATTATCCAAGCAAACAATTTCAATATCATTAAAGTGCTCATACACACTCAAGTCCTGTTTATGAGGTAAAGTATTTTCATCATCACTCCAAGGTTCATTGACAACTGACACCACATTACCAAAAATCTCACCAGTATGCAATGACTGCACATTAAACTTGACTAAATCTGCCGTGGTAGCCTTGCAACTAGTCATTGTTTGCATTTCAAATGAAACATTATCAAATGTAGTTAGACCTAAATCTTGTACCAGCTTGTTTGAGACCAGAGTAACCTGTGACCCTGGGTCATGCTGTACATACACCAACCTGCTTTTACCATTTACAGGGTTCATTATGCGGGCAGCTGTGACACGACTAAAGGCAGCCTTCACACTCCCAATACCAACTTTGCGCACAGTAACTGAAGGTTCTGAAGTGTTATCACCACTCTCACATGCTTGAGATGGTGTGACAAAGGCATCATGCAACAAGAGAGAGTGCTTTCTACTATATGCAGCTCCACATTTTCTACAGCTATTGGGGGCAAAACAATCTTTAACAAAATGCTTACGCAGACAGTTCAAGCACCGACCAGATTTAACAATTACATCTTTGCGATCAATAGGTGTCAAACGCAAAAATTCAGAGCAATTTGACACATAATGATGCTCAACCAGCCCTTTCGAAGAACAGTAGATGCACATAGGATGCTCTGGTCGACTATTAGTAGTTGGAGACTTCTTCTGTTTATCATTTATATCAGACCTTCTTGGGAGATTAGGTGATTTAACGGAAGTTTGTCTTACTGGGCAAGCATTTTTACTTTTATCATGGGGCTTTTCGAATTTGCGCAATTCACTTGAAGCATTTAGAAGTGAAATACCAAAATCTGTCGACTTGTAAGATTCTTCTTCAGTTATAAATTCAAATAAGCTTTCAAAACTAGGCTCATTTGTGTGTCCAAACCGATTTGCCAAAAACTTTAAGAACTCTTTTTTAGTTACATCCGGCAAACGCTTAGCCAAATCCAATACAAATCGACCTTCTACTTTATCTGGTTGATTATAAGCTTTGGCGTAGAGCAAACATTGAGACAATTGGTCTTTATATTCTTTTAGCGCAAAGGCCGAATCTGATTTTAATTTATCACCATACCGAAACTTGCGGATTTCCGGTTCAGCATAAAAACCACCTCTAACACCAAATCTCTGCGACAATCTTTCAAGAGACATTTCAATGCGCCTAGCCTCAGACAGGCCAGGTGTGTCAGCAACCAGATTAGAAATATTTTGGCCAGCAAGTCCAACACAAGCAGCTTGCAACAAAGTTAAACGTGAATTTTCGAACGGACAACTATCCATTAAAGCCTTAATGCGATTATGAAAGAAAATATATGGCATATTACTTCCGTTGTAATTAATCAAAGACGCCTTATCTATGAAAGTACGACAATTTTGATATTGAAAGAAACTGTCCTGCTGAGTCGAGCCTGACTGCACAGGAGACAATCCATTATTCCAATTTAAACCACCAACATTGCAAGATCTAGCATTCGTAACAGCAGGTAAGGCAGCACTAACATACGAGTACTTATTTTTAACACCACCATCATATTCAACAGCATTAACACCAGATGGACTACAATTTTTAGGGCATGTCTCTGCCCGACCAGTCGGCACACCAGGGGAAACTAAATAATTATCAAACTCAGGAGGCATACTTCGGGCGGCCCCAAAAGCCACATTGCCTTGCAGAGACCTATCATTGCTACCTAGCAAATTATTTGAGTCAGAAAACTTCTGCAAGGTTAAATTCTCCCGGACAGCAGTCTTGGGGAGTAACACATCACCACCAGAGATCACATTCTTACTCAGCCGACTATTATTGTTCAAATACCCACCATGGGTTTCAAGAAGTAAATCAGTTGTGGTGTGGACTGACTGCCTTGAACTGACTTGAGAACCAGACCGTGATTTACGGCATTCCAAGCCTTTCTTTAAAAATTCAGCCTTTAATGCTGCTTCTTTTAAGGCCAGCTCCGCCTTGAGCTCTGCCTCTTTTTCCTCCCGGGCCAGTTGTGCTTGCCTTTGCTTTTCCTCTCGGGCCAGTTTGGCTAACCTTAAATCAGCCATGATTCGATTAGTCTCCATCTGCCTTTGAATTTCAATTTGTGCTTCAGACAAAACAGAGGTACATGAAGCTCTAGATCCTAAGTTGGAGACACTATCCTCTGGGTCGATAATCCCATCATTATCTACCCCCCTGGCCATAGATCTAGTGGTCATCCCTAAGCGAGTACCAACCTTCACCCCCCCCCGGGACAACCTCATCTAACCCCAAACCAGACGGGCCAACATCGGGCAGCCCTACGTCAATATCTTTACTAGACATAGCTAAAAATCTTAACAGTAAATACACCACCAAATGAAATAAATCACAATTACCACAAATTAATAAAGAAACAAACTACCAGTTCACAGCTTAATTAGAAAATCCAAATTCCACTGTACCTTTAGTTGTGAGGAATTTTCTTGCAATTCCCCTCTGGAGTCTTCAAATTAAATTATTCTTTTCACACAGTTCAATTAAATTAAGCAATTTTACCAACAGTTTATTTCAAAGTAGGTTATTCAATTTAAGAGCTCTTCTTATATAACAAATTTACTTGATCTTCTTAAACTTTACTTGTTGAAATTTACTTGTTAGCTTGTGAAAAATCTTTTGAAATTTGCTTGTTAACCTTGCGAAAAGTTTTTGAAATTTTTTGTAGAATTTAGTAAATAGTTTTTGAAATTTTGTTACTTCCACAAAATTTAGTTTTTGAAATTTTGGAAAGTTTTTTGAAATTTTGTTCCGATGTTAAAAAGTTTTTAAAATTTTGTAGCAAATTTATTCGGTAACTTATTATGTTATTTAATCGTCTACCTTTTTTGGCGCTTGTAAAGAAGGCCTCGCCAGTAACACAATCTCGGTGTCTACTAAACGATAATTCTTAATCTTCTTGCTGGATCTGACTTTCGAACCAGCGACAGCAAAAATATAGTCTAGCTAAATCACAGCTCAGACTACCACAATATCTTCTTTATTAAGAAATATGCTCCAATCCACTTAGGAGCCCGAATAGTATAACAGCAAATAAATTCAATAGCTTAATTCTTCAAAAACACGTAGACCACCAAAGACTTGCGGCCAATAAACTATGACTTCACACAGTTAACAATTTTCCAATTTTAAGTTACCACAACGAAACATCGAATTATAATGCTGCTTTTCAGCAAACCGTATTTATACCAATCAGTAAGGTTACTCGAATGTTCTGAAATTATCTCAATCACCAACACTATTACGTCATAATCAAAACAGGTCAATCGGATAGTTCTGGAAATTACTTTAAAGTTCATGAAATTAAGCAGTGTTGCCATTTTCTTACAAATAAATGTAAAATATTTAAATTACTTATAAAACTGTTATTTCTTCGGCTATTTGAGCCGGACCAACGCGAAATCAAAGATATTTTTTATGAGATTGTGAATCTACATAATTTGGGCAATTTTTAGGAACGGAACACGCCCCTCATACGGTTCAACAAAGAGCGGAAAAGATAGTAATCCATGGGTGCAAGGTCCAGAGAATATGGCGGATGCTGAAGGACCACCCATTTAAGCTCTTGGAGTGCACCTTTACAACTTGTGCAACATGAGGCCTGGCGTTGTCATGAAGAAGTATGGTTTGGCCTTGTCGATGGGGTTTTTTCAGTCGAATAGCCTCATTCATGCGGTGTAGCTGGGTATATAGACCTCCTTGTTAACCGTGGCATTCCTTTCGAGCATTTTCCAGTGCACCATGTCCTCCCTGTCCCACCAAACGCAGATCATGGTCTTCTTTGGATGGAGTTCAGGCTTAACTCTCGGCTTTGGCATTTCTCCAGGAGCCATCCATTCCTTTCTTTGCTTCATATTTATATACAGTGGCGTACGCAGAAATTTGTGAAGGGGGAGTTTTGGAGCCGAAAACACGATTGCTCTAAGTTAGGGGTTCCCAAACTGGGGTACATTTAGGCTTCTCAAAAGGTACATTATCAGAGAGAATATCCTTATTTAAGTTAAATTCCGTATCCGGAAGAAATAATGGACTCAAATGTCTAGAATTTTCGAATCCGGTCGATTATAATTACGTCAAACAGGACAATTAAGAGGGAAGACTTTTTTACAGATCACCGTGATTTTGGGTTTGAATGGGGAAAATTTGTGGCTGCTGAAAAGGAAAGAGTTTTCATTTTTTAGAGATCACCTTGATTTTCGGCATGAATTGGGAAAATTTTCTGATTCAAAGTGAAGACCTTTTTTTTTTATTAGAGGACACCATGATTTGGAACAACGTCTACCCGGCTGAGGCCACAAACTCGAACGATTTTGAAAAGTGGCCCGCAAGAGTGAAGAAGTTGGACCACCCTGTTTTAAAGAAACGTCACAACATTTTGGAGGTACATGCAAACCTGCTACAGTGTTCAAAGGGTACCGATCAACTAAAAGTTTGGGAAACCCTGCTCTAAGTGGTCCTGGTAATGGGCAAAAACTTCCAAAATTAGGCCTACATTCAAAAATAAAGTGTTTTGGTTTTAAAAACGTCTTGCAGTAGCATGAATTTTTTTTACCAAACCGTAAAATTAACTATTGAAAAGGCATGTGCAGGTAATTCAATTATGATAAGAAACTTTCCAAAATAAAAGCAACTCGTGTAAATGATGAGAACAATAGGTGAAAAATCAAACGAACAAAAAAATAACCTAATTGCTTAACAAATATTTAAAGTTTTTTTAAAGGCTTATATTGAAACGCCTGTTTTTTTACTTAATTTGTTAATTACGTCACCAGGGCAAGGCGTGTGGCTTCTATAAATGTTTAGTAATGCAAGTCCATTCATTCGAGTGGTACCACTTGTGTTTCGTAAGTACGTTTTTCGTCTGCGTAATGTGGAAAACAATTGTTCACTAGTGCATGTTGTCACTGGAAGAGTTAACAAAATGGTCATCAATATAATTATATGTGCGGAAAAGCATCGGAACTGCATTCCTTGATGCTGCTCAACGCATTAGTTGGTCTTTCTGCTGCGTTCAACCGAAAAAGCTTCCTGTACCATAATATCAGTTCAGGCACTAGTTCTCCCGAGAATTTTGTTAAATCATTTTCGTAAAATTTTCTCAAAACTTGAATACTTTTAATTTGTCGAGGAGTTGGTCCACTAGTTGGATCAGAAGAAATTAAACACTGAAATTCATCAATAATCGATTTGTGGGCTGTAAATCTTGCTTCGAAAGTGACAATAAAGTTATCAAGAAATGGAATAAAAATCCCTACTCTAAAATATTCTTCATCTGTTTAGCAGCAATATTGCATCGATTGGTCTGTCTTGAAGTAAGGAGTGGTGTTTCTAAAATAAAACCTTCGGCTTTGGCCGTTTTTTTGCGCAAAAATATAGAACTAGTGAAATTCATATTCGTTTTTTTCTCTAAGACACTTCAATTCATTTGCAATATCATGTGCAATGTTGACAGCCGCAAAAGAGTTTATCTACTTTTTTTGCTTAACTTTGCATAAAACAACGCTATATCCAAAAACGTTTTTTAAAACTAAGAGAGCAATGCAAAATTCACTTTGCGTAATTGTCGAAAGCAACTGCAAAGCTCGTAATGAAGTTCCTCTCTGTCTGGCCATGCTGAAATTTCTGCCAAAGCTTCTACAACGGTAAATTGTAAATTTGAAAAAGTACTAACACTCTTGTGTCGATCGACCCATCTGATGGCACAAATTTGAACAAGTTTTTGAACTTTTGTTGTTGACGAAATCGTGTTGATGGAGTTGCGTAAAAATGTTTTGATGTTGTGAAGCATTAAAAAATTTGTGAACTGAAGCTATTGTTTCCATACATTCTATTTGAATAAGGTTTATGGAACTGTAAGTTTTGTTAAACTTTGCCTTTAATTGTGATTTATAATTAAAATAATTGATTGATTTTACTAAATTCTTGGTGTTGAAATATAACAATGGAGAACTTCATGAAGAAAGTGACCAATGAATTACAATTGATGGAAAACAAGTTATGTAAGTACGAAACTTTATACTTAGAAAAAATATCAAATGATTCTGGTTCCTGTGGTGCTGCTGTTGTTGATTCTGTTTCAGGTAATAACCAAGAAAAAGATCTGCAGAATTTAAAAGGTTCATTCAGCAATCTTAAAAAGTTGGTCGAAAACATGCAGAAGCAATTGGAACAAGTTGAGAAAAAAAATGATGACTTGGAACAATATAGCAGATCAAATTGTCTTATTATTCATAAATGTGAAGATGTCCCCAAAACAGGGAAGTACCTTGAATGTGAAAATTATATTTGTGATAAATTAAATAACAGTTTACCTCTTGATAGTCCTTTACAGGTAAATGACATAGACATAGCCCATCCACTTCCTTCAAAAAAGAATGTGAGGGGAACTCCAATAATAATCAAGTTTCTGCATCGAACCCAAAGAAATGAAATATATGCCAAAAAGAAAGCACTTAAAGGAAAAGGGATGGTGATAACAGAGTCCCCGACAAAGCGTCGCTTGGAACTTCTTGAAGCTGCCCGAGATGCCTTTGGATGGAAATCTGTTTGGTCCATGATGGGAGACATATATGCATTTGTTGGAGGAAAAAAACAGGTGGTTAAAAACATCAATGATATTGCTAAACTAAAGCATGCATCAGTCAGCTACTCTGATGCTGTGAAGAGATAGATTGCAAAATTGTACTAATCTGATACATATACCAAATTTATTTTCTAAATCTCTTTAATTAACTTTAGTGAGATTTTTTTTTTTTTTTTTGCTTTTCATAGCTAAGTTTCAAAGCTGACTGATAAAGCTGCATTAATTGGGTTAATTTAAAAAATCATATAAGGCAAATTATAGAACAACAGTTTATCTTGGGTTTTTTTTACAAATTTTTTGTTACATCTATTTGCATTTTTCCTTTTTAAATTTACTTTTTTTTTTTTTTTTTCTATTTCTTAATTTTTGTGTTTGTGTGTATTTTTTTTTTTCTTTTTGTGTCTTCACATGCCTAAACAATTTAAACTTAACTGTAAAGTTTGCTCTAAAAACATTTACAAAAGACAAGGCTATTTATTTTGTAGTCATTGTAAAGATAATTATCACAAAACTTGTATAAAATCTGCAGGTCCAGTAGAATTATTGTACAACAATTATTTATGTCAACCTTGTGCTCACTTCACATTTCCATTTCATAGTATTAATGACACTGAATTACTTGAAATCTTTAAACCAAAAATACCACTGAATGCATCAATATTTAATCAGTTATTCGCAGATACAATTGAACCAAAAAACAACATGGACAATTTTATTAGTGCTAATATTCAAAACGAGCTTTATGTAAGTGCAGAAGAAGCAAAATTATTAATGGAAAATAGTTCTAATTGTCAAATACAACCTTTTTCTTCAATATGCGTTAATGTTAGATCTTTAGTAAATCCCATAAATTACACTAAGTTTGAAGGACTGATAGCTACTTTGGGTTATATGCCAGATGTAATTGGTATAACTGAAACTTGGGAAAGCACAAGTTCATCAAGTCACTTTAAAATACTTCCTGGTTACATTTTTGTGTCCAACCCCAGAAAAAAATATAAAGGTGGAGGTGTAGCTTTTTATGTTAAACAGGACTTAAAGTTTCAAAGTCTAACTGACCTAATGATAATGGAAGAAAAAATATTTGAATCTATCTTTATTGCTATACAATTTCAAAATAACCAAGTTGTATGTGGGAACATATACAGATCTCCTCAAAACAACAATAAATCATTTCTCCAGTTTACAAATCATTTAGAAAAAACTTTAATTACAATCAACAAAACAAAATCAAAATGCTATCTTCATGGTGACTTCAATTTAGATCTTCTTGCTTCCAATAATGAACATGTTGAATCATTCTCCGAGTTGATACTTGAGTATAATTTTTACCCATTGATAAACAAACCAACAAGGGTATCCAACTCCAGCTGCACTGCTATTGATCACATATGGTGTAATTTGACTAATGCATTCATAAATAGTGCAATAATCACCCATGAAATCAGTGACCACCTACCCATTATGCAAGTTTCAAAAGTTGGTGAACCTTTACTGAAAATGAAGTCTAATGCAGGGAGGTCATATACAGTTAATAATTTGAAAAAGTTCTCCGAGTCTATCTCAAAAATTGACTGGTCCAACTTGTATACTATTTCCGACACTGATAAAAGCTTTCAATTTTTTCAGAATAAAATTGATCATTTTGCAGAACATAGCTTTAAACAAAAACAAATGAAAAATATTGAATTCAAATGTGCATGGTATGACAGAGAGCTACTTCACTTAGCCAAGAAAAAAAGACAGATTATATAAACATTTTCTGAAAACAAAAACCCACTGTGCTAAAAAAAAGTATCAAAAAATAAGAAAATTTACTTTCATTTAATAAACAAAAAAAAGAAAACATTTATTCAAAACAAACTCAAGTCTCACACAAATAATATCAAAAAAACTTGGCAAGTTTTAAACAATTTAATGGGAAGAAATCTTTTCAAACTACAAACTACTTCTGTAACGGTAAACGGCGCTGAAGTAGCCGATTACCGCAAAGTGAAGTGTCGATCAACGCGCTTCCGGCTTCGTAAAATTAAAAGGAAATAATAATCAAGGAAAATAATTTAATATAAAATAAGTTATAACTGAAACGTTGAAACTTGGAAATAAAAGCAACGAAAGCGGAAACGAAAGCGGAAACGGTAATCTGTAAATAAATAAAAACAAACTAAAAATTAAACACAAAAAGAAAACGCATAGGTGTCTTACCGAGCAGTTCACTTCGGTGCTGACTCACGGGGAAAACGGGAATATCTTAACTTCACGCTAAGTCTACTCAGACTTCAACCAGCTGCCCACAAACACTGCAGCTGGTCGCCTCACAAATTGAGAAGTGTGTAGAAACGCAATAAAGCCAGCTCTAAAATCAACGCGCTGCAGACACAACTATGCTTCACGGTGAGATTAATTAAAAATAAAGCGTAAAACAAAAAAGGCGCTGGCAGCGAGTGCTCGCGCAAATAATGATTAGAAACTCAAGAGAAATAAAATAAAACACGTGCGTTGGTAATTTTCTACACTCCCAACACCCGAGAAATTAAAAAAAAAAAAAAAAAAATTACCAACGCTGCACACAACACAAACAACATTAACGGAAACATTTCTAAAACTTATTTTACGGTAATTGCGGGATCACCAGAGTCCTTCCGCGGCATAACATCAAGATTTGCGGGAACCACCAAGCACAGTTTATGAACGGGCCGCCGCACTTCAGAACCACGCGTTTTTACTACGACTTGGCGCACCAAGCCTTGTTCGTCGGGGAACAGCTTTACAACTTTGCCAAGACGCCATTGCGAACGAGGAATCGAATCGTCCACGAGTAGAACAACATCGTCTTTTTGAAAATTGGTTTTCTTCTTAAACCATTTTTGGCGGGCGATTATCGTCTTTAAATATTCTCGAGACCATCTTTTCCAAAATTGGTCAGCTAGATATTGTACATTTTTCCAACGTCTTTTGGGACTACAGTGCTCATCAGAAGGAAGTGAAGGGGGGAAGTTGCCAGTAGGACACAATTTCAAAAGATGATTGGGCGTCAATGGTTCCAAACCATCTGCATCAGTTGTGATTGGAGTTAGAGGGCGAGAGTTTAAAATAGACTCTGCTTCCAATAAAAAGGTGTGAAGTTGATCGTCATCGAGAGTTCGTTCCGTCATCAATGCAGTTAAAATTCGTCTGACTGACCGAATCATTCTCTCCCAAGCACCACCCATGTGGCTGGCATTTGGGGGATTGAAAGTCCATTGAATTTCCTTTTGAAGGAGAAAATCTTCAATCTGGTGCTGATTCCACTGGCGCAGGGCTTCACGAAGGGTCTTCTCGGCGGAAACGAAATTGGTTCCGTTGTCGGAGAAGAAGTGCAGAACGGGACCTCTTCTTGATAGGAAACGACGTAAGGCGTTGATAAAGGCGTCGGTTGTCAGATCCATCGCGACTTCAATATGAATTGCTCTAGAAGTTAAACAAGTAAAAAGGCAACCATATCTTTTTACTTGAGAACGCCGTTGTTTCACGAGCAACGGTCCGAAGTAGTCAACGCCACAGTATGCAAAGGGATGAGTATCGATTTGTAGACGCGACGGGGGAAGATCAGCCATCTTTTGTGCTCCCGGCTTTTCATAGCGTCGTCGGCAATGCATGCAGGAATTAAGTACTCTGCGAACAACAGCTGTACTTCGTAAAATCCAATATCGTTGTAGTAACTGGTTCAACGTCATATTTGCTCCGCCATGACCTGTAATGCAATGACAATGAAGAACAATAAGATTGGTTAAGTGCGAGGTGTGGGGCAAGATAATTGGGTGTTTAAGATCAAAGGAAACAGAAGCTCTATCTAAACGGCCGCCTACTCTTAAAAGACCGTTCACAATAACAGGATTCAGTTTTAGAAGTGGAGATTTGGAAGGTAGAGAAAAGTTTTCATTAGTTTGCATCTTCGACATGATGTCGCCGAAACAGTTCCATTGTTCATATTTAATAAGCTCAATTTCTGCTTTTCGAAGATCAGAGACAGACAAGGAACAAGAAAAATGATAGACAGAGTTGGAATTTATTAAAAAGATCTTAAATTTTAAAAGCCAAGCAGTGGCTTTCTTTAGCTTAAACCACGAAGAAAAATACGCAATGAGCTTGTCAACTGGATCAATCATTTCGGTAACGCGGCTTTTTTATCAAATGCTTTTACATTTTCTACATCTAATGTCGTCTCTGCAAACCGGCAAGGCCAGCTGTCTGGCGATTCACTCAAAAATTCTGGTCCAGAAAGCCACGATTTAGTTTTCATTAGTTTGTCGGATCTACATCCACGACTTAAAACATCAGCGGGGTTGAGTTCACTAGGGACGTGCCTCCAATTAGAAGTACAAGTGCTTTTCGTAATAAACTTTAAACGACGGGACACAAAAAGAGGAAAACGCTTTTCTTCATTTCTTATACTTTGAAGAACTACAGCGGAGTCTGTCCAAAAAATAGTTGGTCTCAACCGCGGTAAGTTTAGTTCGTGTTTAAGAAAAATATCTAATTTTACGGCAGTCACAGCAGCAAGAAGTTCTAGACGGGGAATAGAAAATTCGTCTTTAGGAGCTAAATGAGATTTACTAATAACTAAGTTACAATTGACATAGTCATTAATATCGCTCGAACGAAGATAACAAACGGCGCCATACGCATGCTTAGAGGCATCGACAAAATAATGCAATTGATAGTTTTCACTGCCTAAATTGGTATGCAAACCCATCCATCTTGGGATAGACATCGACTTCAGATGCTCCAGCGTTCGGATCCATTGTTGCCACTTATTGAATTCTAAGGAAGGAATAGGTTCGTCCCATTCTAACTCCAGCTCGCATAGTCGTCGATAGAGAAGCTTGGCTTCAACAATCACTGGGCACAGAAATCCAAGCGGGTCGAAAATGGAGTTGATCGACTACAAAATAGAAACAATCAGTATTGAGGTTCCAATTTACTTTTAAGACACGTTCACTAGAATTTTTGGCCAGAGCGTTAATTTGTAGTGATTTCGAAAGTTCATTCTCAGGCAAATGTTTTATTATTTCAGGGCAGTTTGAGCACCACTTCGTAAGATTAAAACTTGCTTTCGACAACAGATGCTTTATATCTTTCATTAATTTAAATCCGATTTCAACGTTAGGTACGCTAATTAAAAAGTCATCAACATAAAAATGTTCTTCAATTGCAGAACTGATATAAGGTTCGAATTGAGCGCCGAAATCAATGGCCGCTTGACGCAACGCAAAACTTGCGCAGCACGGAGACGAGGTTGCACCAAAAAGATGAACTTTCATTCTATGCACTACTGGTTGGCTTTCAAGATTTCCATCAGGCCACCACAAAAACCTTAAACTGTCACGATCACGAGGTGAAACTTGAACCTGGTAGTACATCGACTCTATGTCGGCTGCCAAAGCTATTTTTTCTTTACGAAAGCGGGAAAGAATGGCAACTAAATCGTTCATCAGGTGGGGCCCCTGCATCAGAGATTTATTTAAAGAAATACCTTTATACTCGGCACTGCAATCAAAAACCACTCTCAACTTGTCGGGTTTATGGGGGTTTATTACTGAATGATGGGGGATATACCAAACCTTCTTAGAAGTTATTTGAAAGTTATCGTGAACAAGTTCTGCGTAGTTTTTGTCTAACATTGTTTGAATTTGAATTGAATATTTCTGTTTCAGATCGCTGTTACGCATTAATTTTCGCTTTAAATGATTTAATCGCTTAAGTGCTAAATTTTTATTGTTTGGCATAATCTGGTCTTCATACTTCCAGGGTAGTGGTAACTCGTAGTGGTCATCAACTAGCTTGATCGAACTTTTAAGCATTCTATAAACTTTAAAATCATTCATCGAAATTGGTTTCGAATAATAATTATCTTCGTCATAACATTGAAACTGAATATTTGAAAAATTTCTGCGTGATTCATATATGAAATTTCTATCATCCTCCTCGAAATTGTCGCGTAAAGTTGAAACGTAGTAAACATTTTTATCACTACTGGATACTGTGCAATTAAATTTAGAACAGGGCCCAAGTAAAGACCACCCCAAAGGTGACTTCACAGCGTCGGGTGATAATTTATCCGGAGCAGATCTTAAATCTTCTAATCTAAATACTCTAGGGACATTAGCACCAATTAAAAGCTGTACGTTTTGCCTGTCAAGCTTTAAAAAATTAATATCAGCTAAATAGCTATGATCGCTTAATATCTGTGATGTGGGAATTACATTTGGCTGTACAGGTATTTCATCTACAACTGTAACGTCTGGAAGCTGGACCCAATCTCCGTCAAACAAACCTTTAACTTCCATCTCTGCAGACACAGTTCTATAAGATTTTGTCTCTGTCAACGTTTGCAATTTAAGCTGTCGACTCGTGCCGCTCAGTTGCAATTCCCTTGCCAAACTGCGGTCGCAAAGACAGGCGGTAGAACCTTGATCTAAAAATGCGTATACCTCTGTTTCTTTACCTTCGCAGCGAACGCGCACCGGAACTACATTTAAAAAGACATGCTGGACATTACCAGTCGATTTATTAAATTGAATAGAACTACAGGCGTCGACGTGACCCGTCACTTCAGTGTCAGTAATTTTATGAAGAAGAGTATGGTGAAAGGTTCCTTTGCAACCAGTAATTAAACATTTGCAACTCGATTTACAGTAACGAGCGAAATGGTTACCGCTTAAACATTTAAAACAAAGTCCCTTTGCTTTAACAAATTTGTACTTTTCTTCGTACGTTAAATTTTTGAACTTATCGCAATCAATTAGCTTGTGTACTTTTTCACAATAAAAACATCGACTTTTTTCCACGCTCAACGCGTCTTTTACATTTTTTGTCGTTGCAGAAACATACGCGCTTTCGCGGCGAGGTTTGTAATTGGTTTGAAAAGTTTCTCTACCAAAAATAGAATTAGCAATTCGACTTTTTTCTGTAACAAATTTGGACAAATCAAGAAACTTCGCTCTCTCACCAGTTTGTTGTTCAATTTGTACCGCATATTCTACCCAAGCTCGTTTCAAATTAATTGGCAGTTTGTTAACAACGCCCATAATTACATGCATTGAATCTAAACTCGAAACTTGTTCAATATTTTTTAGAGACACACAGCACTTTTCAAGAAGTTGAGACAATGATTTAAGCTTATTTTTGTCATCATCGGGAATTTTATGAACATTTTTTAATCGCTCTTCGCAACATCTAGCTATTTCGTAGGGATGACCATATTCATCAAAAAGAATATCCCATGCTTTTTGAAACGCAGTTACAGGCGACTGATTCGACACATAACTAAATTTAGATTGTACATGCGATTCACAATATTGATGCAACAACGGAAATAATTCGTAATCTTCAACCTTTCCTAATACATGAGCCTCAAACTGTCTAACAAACAACCAATATTCCATAGGATCACCATTAAATTTTTGAATTACAACCGGCGGTGCAGGACGCATTTTAGAGGCATTATATTTATGAAAACTAGTTGGCAAAGTTAACGAGGGTGAATTAAAAGCTTCTTGTCTTTACGCTTGCTCTGTGTTGCGATAATCAAATTTAGACTTAAACTGACTTTCCGGTTTTTGACTAAAGCTTGAATTTTTAACTTTAATACGCAAATCTTGATCAGGAAGTTCTGCAAAAGTAACGGGAAATGGTCTATCGATTTGAACAGAACTTTTGGGAATGTCAGTAAGCAATGAAGTACGAAGCGGAAAATTATGCAATGGCGCGTTTTTAACACTTGTAACATTTTCACTAAACGGTTTGGAATAATCACGTATTTTTAAATGCGGCACCTTTCGTGTGCTAGTGCCTTCCTCTGCTTTTCCACAGCTTAATTCTTCCCAAGCTTCTGCCTCGATCCTTGCTAATTCTTCATTGCGCTTTTTATCTAGTAAAACTGTTTCTAATTCTTCTTCCTCCAATTTCATTTGTCTATTTAACTCTTCCATGGCTTCATTAGCTCTTTGTCTTGCTTCTTCTACTTCTCGCTCAGCCTTTTTTCTTGCTTCTTCGGCTTCTCGCTCAGCCTTTTTTCTTGCTTCTTCGGCTTCTCGCTCAGCCTTTTGTCTTGCTTCTTCGGCTTCTCGCTCAGCCTTTTGTCTTGCTTCTTCGGCTTCTCGCTCAGCCTTTTGTCTTGCTTCTTCGGCTTCTCGCATAAGCTTTCTTTTCATCTCTTCAGCTCTTTCTCTAGTTTTTTGTCTCGTTTCGTAAACTCTGGCACTTTCTTGCTGGACAGCTGCCGTGGCAATTTTTAATTTTACAAGTGACCTTTGTTTCTCACTACGAATCGAACTAGAGGTAAATTGACTGCCAGTTCTTACCGAGGAGCGTTCATACGAAAAAGCGCGACTCTCTTTGCTTAACTTATCCTCAGTATCTTTTATCCAGCGTTGAACATGCTCTTCAAACTGCTGATTCTCTACAACAATGCTATTCTTACTAAAATTTAAATTCAAGGCTTCTTGTTCATCAAGAGCTTCTAACAAATTAGTCAAATTTTGAAATTTTTGACGAATATCAGATAAAAGGGTTAACAGCGGTTTATAACCCTCAGGCTTCATCATTAAACTCTCTGCTCTAACATACAAATTTTGCAGAGCCTTGTAAACTTCATTTGGGTCACCCAACGACATTATCATAAAAATAAGAACAATACGGACTCACCGAAATTGCTCGATTACTTTTTGTAACGGTAAACGGCGCTGAAGTAGCCGATTACCGCAAAGTGAAGTGTCGATCAACGCGCTTCCGGCTTCGTAAAATTAAAAGGAAATAATAATCAAGGAAAATAATTTAATATAAAATAAGTTATAACTGAAACGTTGAAACTTGGAAATAAAAGCAACGAAAGCGGAAACGAAAGCGGAAACGGTAATCTGTAAATAAATAAAAACA
The DNA here is from genome assembly GCA_963680785.1 of Diplosoma virens. NCBI lineage: Eukaryota > Metazoa > Chordata > Ascidiacea > Aplousobranchia > Didemnidae > Diplosoma > Diplosoma virens. The sequence goes on from OY796891.1 coordinate 43,262,058, forward strand.
AACTAAAAATTAAACACAAAAAGAAAACGCATAGGTGTCTTACCGAGCAGTTCACTTCGGTGCTGACTCACGGGGAAAACGGGAATATCTTAACTTCACGCTAAGTCTACTCAGACTTCAACCAGCTGCCCACAAACACTGCAGCTGGTCGCCTCACAAATTGAGAAGTGTGTAGAAACGCAATAAAGCCAGCTCTAAAATCAACGCGCTGCAGACACAACTATGCTTCACGGTGAGATTAATTAAAAATAAAGCGTAAAACAAAAAAGGCGCTGGCAGCGAGTGCTCGCGCAAATAATGATTAGAAACTCAAGAGAAATAAAATAAAACACGTGCGTTGGTAATTTTCTACAACTTCTCTTTTACATAAAAATAAAACACTTACTGATAACATTGAAATTGCTAATGCATTCAATGAACATTTTTCAAATGCAGCAGTTAAATTAGCTAAAAATTTACCTAATTCTAATTCTCACTTTTCTAATTATTTAAAATCTTCTAATCTATCTTCAATATATCTTTTTCCAACAAGTTTCCTTGAATTAAAAAGACTAATAGCAGAAATTAAACCAAAGTTAAGTACTGGATTTGATCAAATACCACCCGTTGTCTTGAGGTATCTTTCAGATGATGCATTGCATGCTCTTAGCTATATATTCAATTTATCACTCCTCCAAGGCAAATTTCCAGATGCTTTCAAAAAAACAAAAATAGTTCCTATTTTTAAAAAAGGCGATTCAAAAAATCTATCTAACTATCGGCCTATTAGCTTACTTTCATCGTTTTCAAAACTTCTGGAAAAAATTATGTATAAAAGATTGTACAACTTTTTGAAGTGCTACAACATTCTTAATGCAGAACAATTTGGATTTCGCCCAGGTCATGCCACAAGCCATGCTACCACACTAGTTATTAGCAACATAGCTGATGCTTTTGAAAAAAAACTGTTAACAATTGGTGTTTTCTTAGATCTTTCCAAAGCCTTTGACACTATAGACCATGACATCCTACTCTATAAACTGAATTATTATGGAATTCGAGGAACTGCATTCGAATGGTTTAAAAGCTATCTATCAGGACGCACGCAACAAGTGCAATTCAATAATTGTCTTTCTTCAACTATAAAGCCAATCACCAGCTCGGTACCTCAAAGCTCAATTTTGGGTCCTCTTTTATTTATACTTTATGTTAACGATTTTAGAAACTGCTTGGATTTCAGCACAAATGTATCGTTTGCTGATGATACTAACATCTTTATTACTGGTAAAAGTATACAATCAGTCTATTCAAAAACTAATCTTGAACTTAAAAATATTGATGAATGGATGACTGCGAATAAACTAACAGTAAATTCTGCAAAAACTAAATATCTACTTTTTACTCCTAGAAAAAGTAATTGTTCCGTCTCAAATACATCGTTCGAAGTATATTTTAGAAATAATACTATTGAAAAAGTTTCATCAATTCGCTTTTTGGGTGTAATAATTAATGAAAATTTAAGCTGGAAAGAGCACATGAATATGATAAAACAAAAAATTCGTTCTTCTCTAGGAAGTATTATGCGTGTAAAACCGTGTCTTACCACTAAAGCAATGCTAATTTTGTACAATTCATTATTAATAAGTCATCTAAGATATTGTATCACCAACTGGTGCTTTGGAAATCGCATAAAAATCAATCAACTTCAACGTATTTGTAATAAATTTATTCGAGCCATGTATGGAATAAAACGGAGGGGCTGTGTAAAAAATGTTATGATCAAAAACGAGCTTTTAAATATACAGCAGTTGTATGAAAGTGAAATTGCAATTTTAATGTATAAATTTCAAAAACGCACACTTCCTATTCCAATTCAACAACTATTTCAGCTTAAACCATGTCAAATTAAAACTAGAAGTGATAGTCAAATTATTTCTTCGTGTTTTAGAACAGCAATCTGCCAACAATCAATTAAATTTATTGGACCGAAAATTTGGAATACTTTGCCTCAAGAAATTAAAAACTGCTCTACATTAGTTTCTTTCAAAAACAAACTAAAAATTTATTATCTAACTGGCGCAATACCCGACGAATCTACGTAAACATAGTGCCGTACCTGCAACATAGAAAATTGAAAAAAAAAAATCTTTTTTTTCTGCCTGCTGCTGTTTTCTTTTTATATTTCAGGTCATCGTCGACATCAATTCAAGAATTCAACTTTACATGCACCTGGAACAATCGCTTAATCCAAATTGTATTAAACTAGTCTTGAAACTCGACAAACTTTTTTTTTTTTTTTTTTCCTAACAATTGACCAGTTAAAAAAGTTTAATGCCAGCAAAGTCTTAAAATAAACTCATATTGGAACTTTAAATAATGCATTTAAAGAATTTTAAACGAAAATAAATGTGTTACAAAAACAAGTCTTGTCTTTAAATATGTTTCTCTTGGGTATGAGTGTAAACTGCATCCGGTTGTAAGCTTATCAACTGATAAGTCGGAATGAATGAAGATACCCAATTACAACTTCCTCCAGGTCACCCTTGGGCAAGGTGTAGTACCTGAAAGCCTCCCTGTGCTGGGGTTACATGCCAGCAAATAATATTATAATAACAAAAAAGGCTGTCTTAATTTTTTTTGTTTTCATGCATTTTTTTTATCGTCTTGTTTTGTTTTAGGCATTTTTTTTATTTTTTTTAAAATTTTTTATACTTGTACATATATTTTTTCTCTAGGTGATGCAACCATGCAAGCCGTTACCTTTGCTAGTGCAGTTTATTGAGTTTTTGCATGTTACAACGTTGTTTCGTTTTGTTGCATGTCCCTTTTTCCGTAGTGTAATTACGTTGATGTAAGTATTTTGTTCGACAAGTGGCGGAAATAAAAAACGACTGAACTGAACTGAACAGTTTATTTCCATTCCCATACTTAACTTTCAATATTTTACAAGTTTGAAAGTTTTCTTCACAGTGGCAGCTGTACATTAGCTAACTTTAGGCGATAGAAAAAATTGCAAAAAGAAATTGCAAAAAGAAAAAATCGCAATTTAGGCGATAGAAAAAATTGATGCGCAAGCAGTAATTAAGTTTCAAAGTGCGGCAAACAATAGAAACCAAAATCTTATTATTGAAGCCTATTCATTACCATGTATATATGGCTGAACACCATTCTTCAAGGGGGATTTGACCCCTGAAACCCCCCCTTGCGTACGCTTATGTTTATATATAGGCACCATTTCTCATCTCCCGTGACGATTCGATACAAAAAGCACTGTTTGTGACCGCGTGTTGCTCAATGGCGGGCGAGATGTTGAGAAGCAATTTGAAGGCGATTTTTTTTGTTGTTTTCGCAAAGCTCATGAGGCACCCAGTCTTCCAATTTTTCAGCAAATCTAAAATGTTTTCAATATTTTCAATTTAATGAATTGAAAATATCATAAAATGTTTTAAATACAAAAAATTCTCTGCTGTGTTGTTAGCCTTTATTGGTGAGCCATTATTCAGCAACGTGGTTTGTATTACAGTCAGGGACAGATAACTTTTTTAGACTATAACATTTCTTCATAGATAGGTAACTAACTGACTGGTTTATTCACATCTATGGACAGGTAACTGACCTAACTTTTGCATGGACCAGGGTAATAGTTATAGAGAGATAACTGACAGGTAATGTTTGTATGAAATTTTTAATTTTTCTTGATTGACTGGTAACTTTTGCGCTATCCTGTAGTTAAAAGTGGTGGTTTTACGTAACAAACCTTGAGAATAAAATTTTTGCGACTACTGGATAAGTTTACCATTTTTATATGCATTTAAATCAGTATTGATTTTACACAATTTATTACCAGCATCATAGTCATACAACTTCGAGTTGACAGGTATACTGTAAACTCCTTTTTTTTATTAATGTCTGGTTCAATCAAAAAAGCTTTGTGATGTTTAACAGGCCGTTTTACAACACCAGCACCTCCCATATCACAATCTTACGTTGCATAATGCAAAAAAAAAAGTATGGGCAATTTAAAAAGCGTAAAAGAAAACGCTGTTGCAACCAGGGTTGCGGAGTCGGAAGATAATAATCCGACTCCGAATCCGACTCCTGAAAATTCTAAAATGCCGACTCCGACTCCCTAGTATGGGCACAGTATTCATCTTAAATTAGATTTAACTATGCAAAAATCATCCTTTTGAGTTGACAGTTGCACAAAATAAGTCAGGTTTTTTAAATACAATAAAAGATATTTACTCTAAAAAATTATGTATATAAGTGTATATACATGTATAACTACAAATTATTGGTGCTGTTCAAAAGAGTGCTCAATGGCTTCAATAGTCAGAACGATTATTCCTGATTATCAAAACACAAATATTAAAAAAAATTTTTATTAAAATAGTCTCAACAGACTGTTTCACCTGTAAGGCTCATCAGAGAACACAGTTAAAATAAATTTTTACGCTTCAGGTGAAAACTCACATCTTAGAAAAATAACGCAATCAAAAGTTTGGGTTTAAACAATTATTTTACTAAAGTAAATGATTGATTAGCAAATAATTACTTTTGTCACGAGATATTAAAAGAAAACATACTGTAATATTGCGCATAGATGTATTCTTAAACTTGGCCAGCTGCCGAAAAGATTACCGGTAAAGCGTAAAAAAGTTTATGGATCATTAAAAGAAAGTGTTATAAAAGAATCTTTTTATAAAAAAAGTTATTATAACACTCTCTCTTAACGAATGATCCATAGTAATGCTTTATGCAGTATAAAAAAATTTTTTGCAACACTTGCTCTTAACTAATGATCCATAAACTTTTCTACACTTTAAACTTTTCGGCAACTTGGCCAAGTTTAATACATCTACGAGTATGCGCAACATTACAGCATGTTTTCTTTTAATATCTCGTGATAAAAGTAATTATTCAATAATTAATCAATCACTAACTTAAGTAAAATAATTGTTTAAACCCAAACTTTTGGTAGCGCTATTTTTCTAAGATGCGAGTTTTTATCTGAAGCCTAAAACTTTATTTTAACTTTTAATTTTTGCTTATTTTATTTGTTTCAACGTAATTAATATTGCTTTGTCTGTTGGGACTATTTTAATACATGTTTTTTTTGTTATATTTATGTTTTGATAAATACGTATGTCGTATATACACAACCCATTAACTATAATTCTTACTGTGTTTGAATAAAACGTTAATACAAATCACATTTAGAAAACTAACTTGAAATGGCATACTTAACTCGAAATTAAATATATATTCTATACTTAATGCTTATCACATTTTCTGAACATCAAAGTATTTTATGAATAATCATAATGTTATCTCTAGTCTATATTACAGTTATTATTTTTCCCATGGTAAATCGAACCCACGACAAACCTTAATGTTAATACTATTAATGACTTGTGTAGGTCCTGGGTGTAGGACTAGACCCTGAGTGTTGTCTCCTGCGTGTAGGACTGCATCTAGTCGGTTCGAAACTCAATGAGGTATGCATCAATGACGAACTTTAACAAGAGCAAAACTCGAGTGTGGTGCTTCTTGTGTTTAGATCGCTTAGTTTCGTTTTTATCAGTAGGTAATGAGGTTAAAACATAAATATGAATATTTTATAATTTTTAAAATTTTTACAAACGTAAGTAATAACTTTGGAATTTATTAACAATGAAAATTTGAAAACAAAAGTTTATAAAAGCAAAAGAAACAAAAACCATATGTAAAAGAATTAAAAATTTATAACCCACAATTATAGACTATAAGAAAAACAATAAAATGCGACTAATTTTAGAATTTTCCTGAATCACCCACTACATACGAGTATAAAAAAACTCTAGAGAAAAATGTTGACATTTCCATACCAATAATAAACTCATACTTATTTCTCTCAAATAAACTTTAGTCATTAGTTTGATGGCATAAAGTCCATCTTCACAGTAATTCATGGTTATATATTGATAGTAACAATACATATGTGATTTTTGTCGGATTTTGTAAACAAAATAAAAGGGTGTCTGTAGTTTCTATCTTATGAATATTTCAATTATTGCAATTTTGTACGAGACTGAACATGCAGGCTCCCTGCCGTTTATCGACATTCATATTAGGAGATTATTAAAAAATTCACCTTGATTCTAAACTTGGGTTGATATTTCTTTGAAAGAACAGAAAAAGAAGAATAAGTTTTAATTTTCAAAAATTTTAATTTAATAATTTTCTCGCAAAAATAAAATTGTTACTGTGAGTTTCTCCTTCATTGCAGCCCTTTGGTCCGCTCTGATGAGCCTTAGTGATGAAAACAGACATTCAACACTCGCTTCTGTTGGAGGAAGTACTTATTTAAAGACACGCCAAAAATAAAAAAATGAGAGGGCATTTTAGAGGCTGAAACAAATTAATGGCATTTACAATACATTTCAATGGAAAAATTGGCTTTGTCATACGAATAAATTGAGGTACGAGCTCGGTCATGGAACCAATTAAACTCGCATGTCAAGGTACCACTATACTATAGAAAAAGGCTGCTTAGGGTAGTAATTGATTATGCACCTGGCATTTGCTTTCTTGTCATTCGAATGAAGAAAGAAAAGCAACTAAATCGGCTGCCCGAGCATAGCATTACGCAAAATACTTTTTGCTTACAAATTAAAATGTAAACTTTTTATGAGTCGCGGGCTGTGTCGCGCGATACGCGGCAAGGTTCTCTTAAAAAGATTACTGCAAAGCACTCGACTGGCGCACGCGGCCGCGTAAGTTGCGCGGTTAACATCACTAAAATGTAAAGAAATTGGACATGGGGAGTCGGAGTCGAATAAAATATTCCGACTCCGACTCCTAGTTCTCTTAACAGTCCGACTCCGACTCCTTCCTAAAACCTCCGACTCCGACTCCGCAACCCTGGTTGCAACATGAGTGAAATAACAAAAACCTTACCATCACAAAAAGGTTTTTCTATTTTTTATTTTATCTCTATATTTATCCTTCTGACTCGCTCAAAAGCAACGGAAGAACAAGCAATTATCCCGACTTGCTTCCGGAGATGCAAAGATTGCGTGAAGTAAAAGATTTTTCCTTCCCAAAGCTTTTCATCTGACACACTTCAGGTGAAATCGTCAGAATGAAGCAGAATTGAAACCGAACTAAGTTATAAAGGAAGAAAGTAGAGTTCTCATTGGCTGAAAGAAGTCAGCCAATGAGAGAAAAGATTAAGAAATTTTCAAAGAGTAGACGAATTCTTTTTGCTTACACAAAAGGGGATTGAGAGATTTAATGAAAGTCGCTTCAAGAGCAGAAAGGTGAAAGGAAGAGCGACCTCGAGCGAGAATAGAAAATTTTTCGTTGCTGTAATGAAGGGCGCATTGGGCGTTGTCAAGAAGATGTTGACCAATGGCGGATTCGTAAAATTGTTGTGAAAATCCATCACCAATCCTCGTGCCTCGGCCAACCGCCAAAGTCTTTCCCGCTCTTGCAAGAACAACATACGCCCACAACAATTTCACGAATCCGCTATTGGTCAACATCTTCTTGACAACGCCCAATGCGCCCTTCATTACAGCAACGAAAAATTTTCTATTCTCGCTCGAGGTCGCTCTTCCTTTCACTTTTCTGCTCTTGAAGCGACTTTCATTAAATCTCTCAATCCCCTTCTGTGTAAGCAAAAAGAATTCGTCTACTCTTTGAAAATTTCTTAATCTTTTCTCTCATTGGCTGACTTCTTTCAGCCAATGAGAACTCTACTTTCTTCCTTTATAACTTAGTTCGGTTTCAATTCTGCTTCATTCTGACGATTTCCCTTGAAGTGTGTCAGATGAAAAGCTTTGGGAAGAAAAATCTTTTACTTCACGCAATCTTCAAATTCTGTACCACCAAATGTTTATTCAAAGATGCGAAGACATTGTGTTAAGTTGACCTTGAGTTTATCCACTTTGATTCTAAACGAACAAGAATCACGACTTCTGATTTAATTAATTTCGTATATTAACCAAGGCAGCGATCAAGAATATAGTTAATCAAATAAACCAAGAAGATATAAAAATAATTAAAATCAATTCTGGCGTTATCTAAAACATTGAAAAAGGTTAAAAATCGTAGCTAATTTAAATTGTACACTCCGTACTGACAAACAACTAAACCTTATCTACTTAAAAGAAAGCCTTTGAAGCACATGTGCGCGAAACAGACTCCCTGGAGATTTTAACGTACGAGGTAATTCAGGAAACGTTTATGACGAAACACGAAGGCAATAAAAAAAAAGAATTGAGTCAGCCAAATCTTCACTGTACAATTCTTAGCGATAAATTACAAACATTTAAGCGAACAAAATTTTAGATTATCCAATTCTCACTGCTACACATTGCTATCGGGTTGAAATTGTTTTTATTTTGGTTTTTTTAATTTTATAGAGATATAAATGAAATTTACAACTGCTTTTCAAGATCACAAGCAGGGAAATTACTATGAAGTGTCTTTCCAAGGACCCAACAGAAGGCGCAAGTAGGTTTTGAAACGAAACCCTATTGATCATAACCACAGCACTTTAACAACCTGACCATGCTCCCGACACTTTAATAAAGTTCTTTCAAGTTTAACGACGACAAATAATGATTACTATGATTATTGGAATCATCTATTAAGAGGAGCTGGATGTGACACTCTTACTTGTTGTGCAAACTGCTTTCATTGCAAACTGCAACTTTTCAATACGAACATTGAAAAATCAAAACGTACTCACCACTATATTTTTAATTTGAACTTTGGCGTCTTTACTACTCCTGTCATTAAAAACCTTTAGTTTTTTTTGCTTTTTCTTCTGTAAAAACCAGACTTATTGAATAACTAATAACACTCAATTTACAGCTAGATTTAAAGCAAATTAAAAAACTAAATTTTGATGCTTTAAGCAAATTAACACTCTAGAAATGTATTTTATTTTTATCTTATCTCTAAATTTATCCTCCTGACTCGCAGGAAAGTAACGAAGGCACTAATACATAGGGTAGGCAATTACCACGACCTGCTTTCAGAGATACCAAAATATTGCAGTCCGCTTGTAATTTAATAGAGATATGACTTAAATTTAGAACTGTTTGCCAAGACCACTAAGCAGGGGAAAGTGCCGTAAAGTGTCTTTCCCAATGGAATGGTGCGAGAAGGTTTCAAACCGAGATCATGTTGATCATAAGCATGGTGCTTTAACCACTCGACCACGCTGCTGGCTATATTGCTAATTCATTCAAATAAAATAAAATATTTACTTAAATTTTTGAAGTTTGTTGACATCTAAAATATCTTCTGCTTTCAATTTAATTTATTTCGTCGCTAAAAGGTAAACTTAGCAGCAATAAATACCATTATAATCAGTTAAAGATGCGACAAGGTGATTGCGAAGGGACCGTAAGGTCTTCGAGTCAAGCAATCACTTTGTAAAATATAAAAATATAGAAGCAAATTGAAAAATGTTCACAAAAAATAAAAAACAAAAAAAAACAAATCAATAAAAAACACAAAACAAAGCAAAACAGCAATATAACATTAAGAATATGTAGAATCAAACCAAGCAACAAAAAAAAAATAATAAGGTACACAAAATAAATTGAAAGAATTATATGAATTTAATCGTTGAGAAGTAAAACTGATTTATAATGTTTTTTAAATTTATTAAATGTCATTATTTTCAGATTATGACTGATGGAATTCCAATTTTTGGTCCTATATATTTAATTGATCTTCGAGTTTTATTATTTTTAAACAGAGGAATGGTAAGGTGATTATTAAGTGAAAATCTTGTGGTACGAGAATGGCAGGATTTAGCATATGAAAAGTAGTTATCAAAAATCTTAGGTAGCAAATTAAATTTATAAAAACAAACAATTTTGGCTATTTCGAACTCAAACAATTTAGGTAAGGGCAAAATATTTGATTTAATATATAAAGGTTTCGAACTAGTTGACATTTGAGAAGAGGTGACTATACGAATAGCTTTATTTTGAAGCAATTTTAGTTTATTTAGATAAGTCGGATAAGTGCTTCCCCAAACAGCAAGGCCATAGTTAAAATGGGAATGAATAAATAAATACATAATATAATTTCGATAATGCCGAGCTGGGTAAAAAATACTTCAGTTTATTTAGAATTCCAACTGATCGAGCTATTTTTACTTCAAGAATTTTTATATGCTCATGAAAGTTTAATCGGTTATCAAATATAATTCCCAAATATTTTGCCTTAAAAATAGTTTTAATTTCACCAGCTGGACTTTGAATATTTAAAACAACATTTGAAAACTTGAGGTTTGGTGCAGTAATTAGTAATTGCAATTTTTTTGAATTTAGCATTAAATTGTTAGCAGATATCCAATTACAAATATTATTAAGATCATCTTTAAGTTGGTTTTCTAGAATAGTAGTAGACGGAACTCCCATCAGGAGACAAGTATCGTCAGCAAATAAACGCGGAGTACATTTAACACTGTTGGGAATATCATTAATATATATTAAAAAAAGCTTTCTTTCCTTTTCTTCTAACCATCTTTATATGAATTGGCAATAGGGATCTTCTAACTACGGGATTGCTGACTTCATTTTACGTGTGTTCATAAAAGGGTCAAAAATGCAAATGCCTAATTTAATGTGTTTTACCTATTTTTTGACTTTTTTATTTCTAAATATTGCCTATCACATACAAGAAAGTGCGGGAGCGAGCATATCCGCATGTAGATCTTAAAGATTCGAATTCAAATCCCAGGTAGATCAATAGTAATAAAAAACGCCAAAGACTTATATAGCAGGAGATACCAGACTGTATATTCTTAGGATTTAGAAAATTCTTATGTTTCGGTTATAGATAAATATAAGCACAAGTACAAGAACTGTAATGTCACATAACAAAACATCAAATGAAATATTTTACACAAGCTAACTAAAGCAAGTTTTTGCTAATTTTTTTCATACTGCGGCTGTCAATTTTCTACGAGTTACGTTAAACACAAATAAAATTTGTAAATAAAAAATTTTGACACAGAAATAAAAAGGCAAAACAATGTTTAAAAATAACCGAATTCAATAAAAAAGTTAATTAAAATCGACAAATAATTCAATAATTTTTAAATTAAAAAGAATTAGATTAAACTACAGGTAACTGTTGAAAGAAAGTTTTTGCAGTTTTCGAGAATTTTTTTACGGTCTTCAAGGATTATTTCCTTGCTATCATTGATGCACTTTAGTTCATTTTTGGCGAAGCAATTAAATGGTGATTCGATAATTGCTGTAAAATTTAAGTGCCCGCCAGAACATTGTTGTTGTAGCAACAAAGAGCAATTTTGAAATGGCAATGTTCTTTTTAGTGCAAAAATAAAAGCTTCTCGCTGGTTTGATGAAGTCAAAAATCGGATTCTTGCATGGTCATTGTCGGTTAATGCCGAGTAATACTGAACTGCGAGAGCAGTAACAGTATAACAAAACTCTGACGGCTTTGATAAACGGCCTCTATCAGCAATATCAAACAAATGAGTGTACTCTTCTGGTAAAAAAATCATAAATTGGTGTTGGGTCGTGGCCTTTCACAAGCATTTCTTTGCAAAATGAATATTTACGAGTCGTGAAACACTTCTACCCACATAGCCACTAACGAAAAAGGTGATGTTAGCATCAATGCAAGACAGCTCATCCAGTGAAAGCTCAGAAAAAAACGTCACTAACCAGTCAAACTTTTTGAAACCAATTTCTTTGCTTGAAGTGGGCGGCAAAGGAATTTCGTCGAAAGTAAGCAATTTGGAACTAGATTGCAACACATTTTGCTGAAAAAGATTCAAACTCTGATTTTCTTTTCTGCTTCAATCAACTGTTTGACGCACATAAAATAATTTCCACCGTTTACTTGGCGGTACCACCCAAAACGACCCTCTATAGGATCAGAAGTTAATTTTTCCGTCGAAAGAAAATCCATGCTTTTCTTGCAAATACATGGCTAAATCTGGTATCGTCTCCATCGTCTGAATACAAGCAAAAAACGCTTCTCGAGTAAGACCAGCATTTTTAGAATCTCTCCAACTGACAAATATTTCTCGAGCTTCCTTTAAATACGAACAGTTGGTTTCAGCAGAATCTTTGATTGGACATAAAATATCGTTTTGTATTTCTTTCTTATAAAACTAAAACTTTAATTTTTTAAGCTTCAAGCAAACAAATTAAAAAAAGATTGACGTAAGTAAGGCTTGTCATTCAAAAAGATACTCTGAAAGCTAAAATCAAAAATATATTGAATCGTGTGGGATTAGTAATGCATACCGCAATTGCACTTTAACCTTTTAAATTCACATATAAATGAATGAATATAAAGTAGCTTAAGTTAAAATAAGCCTTCCTTGAAATGGTAATTTCACATTAAGAATTTTCCATTATTGCCAACGATTTTTAAAAACTTTGCTGTCTGAAGGAAAGCTGGGTGAGCTCCAGAATAATATTCTAAGGCACGAATTGTTGAATCCTGAAAAACACCTTTTGCAAAATTACAAAAAAAATATTAACAGGTATTGCTGCTGTACATATATCGTATTCATGTAAAAATAATACAAAAATATTTTTAAGTGAATAATTTACATGAAATATTTGAAATCTTCTACTTTTATAAGCTCTTTATGTTTAAGTAACAGTTGTGACAACATAAAATATTATACTCATCACAATCATGGTGAGGTGATGTTCTGGCAATGCTGCTTGGATTTAAAGATAATTTTTTTAAAACATGAGCAATTTTTAAAACTTTACTTTCCTCCAAAGCATAAACATGTCTCAAATGAGAAAATGATGGAAAGCAGCTGCTGCCAATGAGATTCTCATGACCATTTGTAGGAATATTAAAATTTTATTTGTTAAAAAATTGTTAAATATATTTTTTAAATTGTGGGTGGTAGCAAAAAGAATGAAAAGTGAATCTGGTTTAGTAGGGTGTGGAATACTGTGTCTTAAGTTTTTTTGGCAAAGATCCAAATACAATTTTCTGAAATTAAAATATACATTTAGTGGTACAGAATTTGAAAATGATGTGAAGTAAAAGATTTTTTTTGAAAGCTTTTCATCTGATACTTTTCAGTTTTTGTTATTAAATCACTTTCATAAAAATGTTTTGCACATACTCTGTAAGAGCTTGACAAAGTCCAATTTTTTTGTAGAATTGATTTTAACCATTTATTTTTCAAAACCTCTTCTGATGGAAACCAAAATAAAGCAATTTTTGCATGATTTTTGTAAGATTTATAACCAGTTTTACACTTTGGTACACAGCATGTATTAACCATGGCAACACTACTAAAAAAGATTCATAAATTTTCTGCACAGTTACAAAAGCCTTTCAAATTTAAGTAAACCTTAATTTTTGTATTTAGCTGTGGAATAAAAATGTCATTAAGTATTGCAACTTGTAAAAACAATCTAATATTTCTATTCTAGAAAAGTTTACCTTTTGGGTACAATGTTGAATAACCAAAAGCAAAAGCAAATGAGATTTTTAATTAAAAACACAACTTTAACATTTTTAGATATAAACTTATTACATATATCTTTAAAATAGTTTTTGAAGATATTTTGTTCAAGAAACTAAAAGAAATTTCATAATTTTAGTGATTACATGCAAGTCACTTAAACTTTAAAAAAATAATTTAAGATAAAACAATTTTCATCTTTGAAGCTATTTTTCATTTCTTGTTGTATTTGACCTGAACTGCATAGCTTTCAATTGTTTTTTTTAGTGTTCTCAATTAGTGAAAGTTCACACAGCTAATTGAAAAGAAATAGCTGATTTAAAACAAAAGAAATTACTTAATTTGAAGCTTTTAAAAAATACAACTTTAGGTATCTAAAAAATGCATTAAAATTTTGGTAAAACCTGGTAAACTTTCTTCTAATTTCTGGTGCAAAGATGAGGTTATTTGTAGCAAGATTTTTAACAACAAAAGCTGTAACTAAAATGATTCAACTGAACTTCAATTATTATTGCATCTCAACTCAATTTTATTGACTAAAAAATGTATTCAAACTGCTTTTTGCATTTAGCTAATTGCAATTATAAAAAAGGTATATAAATAATTTATACAAACTTATTAAAAAAACATTTATTGACTCTCTGAACAAAGCTATCAGCCACAAAAAAATATAACTTACAAGTATATGTTAACAGTTATTTATCACAAGCAAAAATAAAAAAGTTACTGGTACCAGTACCACTTCATGCTATTATAAATACTGGATCTAACATATCTCAACAAACCGATACAACATATCTTATTAAAAAAGACCTTATAATTTTTGTATCACCAAAACTTTAAAATTAAAATGTTTTCTTTACACGATATGGGCTATTTTACTTAAAAAACATTTAAAAGCTCTATAGCTTAGCTAGCTTTAGACCCTTTTCTGTGCATAGGATAAATTGTTCCAAACCGAAGTTAGCAATCCTGTAGTTAGAAGATCCCTAAAATACATGCTTATAATATCTAATTTTTGCCTGTGGAGTATAATATTTATACATTAAAAGACTGGGTTTGGGTGGGTTGGAACGAATTAGGCCATTAGCATAAAAATCTTGGTTCTGCATACGAATAATTTGTTAGGATTAGGAGTTTGGTTTTGAACTAACCCTAACACAATATCACATGCAAAACTGATTTTAACAGAATTTATTAATTAATTACACATCTCCGTCCCAGAACAGCAGCGTAACGTTCCTTATAGTTTGTTGTCTGTCTTAAATGGTATATAGCCACGTCCGTATATATAGCAAGCATCACCGAAATCCTAATCATTTACCGTGGGACACAGGAACACTGTTGCAAAATTTCACACGATAATCATTATGGGAAGCGGACACGATTGATAAAATAAAAGCATAGACTCGAACATAAGGCAAGCACGCTGCAACCACGCATTTGGCATACACGAATCACGACAAATTCACCTTATGGACACCGTCCCAGAACAAATCAATCCTAAAATACCACTGTATTTTTTGCAAAACAATGCAAAACACTTTTAAATAACTTCAATTCTATAGGCTTCTTGGTTGTTGCTGATCAGAGAATTTTTGTGTCACATAACAATATGTCATGTAAATAAACTGTTTCACTTTGATAGGCAACTTTAACAGACTTACAAGTAATTTCTTTGTTCTAGAATGATTGATGGTTTATAATCCATGGCAGTGTAATAAATACAGATTAGACACAAGTGTAGTGATGGCAAAATTATAATCATATGATAATGAAAGTTCATTAGCCTACCATTTGCATTTGCTGTAAAGTGGAACTTTATATTACAAAAAAAAGCATTTCCATACTTTCTGTAAACAGAATATCACCAATCAATAAAGTTATGCAGCTTCCTTTTGCTTTCAAATCTTTTGTCGTTTTTAAACTTGATATATTTCATATTGAAATTGTCTACATTAGTTGTACAATCATATCAAAAAACAGCTTTCAAAATACAGTGGAAAAAAAGAGTTGCACAGCTTTTTTGTAAAGAGAAAAGTTTGTTAGTTGCAGAAAAAATTACTTCAGAAATTAGAAACTTATTTTGGTGTCTGCCATTTTAAAACACACATCAACTGTAACCTTTACTGAAGATGAACGTTGCTCATTGTCCTCAGTATTCTTCAATTAATGTATAGCTTAATTTTATTAAATTGATCAATGACTATTGTACTTTTAAAAAAATGCTCTGAAAAAATAAAATGATGTCGATTTGTTAATAAGATGGCAAAGAATGTAAAAGACCATGTACCAAATTTCCCAGTCTCCAACAGAAACAATAATAACAACAAAAAACAGTTAAAGTGGTTTTGATATGCATATATCAAGCATGAAACTAAGCTAATTTAGGCAGTTATATTAAAAAAAGCACTTAACTGAAAACAGTAAAGATCATGTGAGTAAAATAAAAAATTATGAAAATTTAGAACAAACACTACAGTGGAACCCCGCTTAGCTGACCACCTATGGGACCGTCATCAAGCGGTTGCGTTAGCGGGGTGGTCGTGTTAGCGAATTTTACTTTGAAGCATCCAGTTTGTAGCAATTGTTTGTTGTAAATGTCACAAGTGGCGTAACCCGCAGCGATATCTGGTAGGCGTGATTTCCAACTCTGCACTACTTCTTTGTCAACACAGCCACTCCCTCCGCAAATAACAGCTTGAAAAATGCTATGTCGTGTCTTAAACCCATAGATATCCTATATAACTCCTAGATTGCGCATTCCCGTAGAAAAGCTGTTCTAAAATTGAAGCCAATTGAACATATCGTACGACTCCCCGCGGTTACATTAGCTTGAATGGAAATTATATGTATTTTGACACTAAAATTGAATTTTTGACCGATTAAACGTTTTTCTTTTGGCGTATGTAATGGATACGAAAATTTGAAGTAATGAGCTATGAAAAATGTCAAATTAACTGACTTTGACACACAAAAAAATTAATTTAGACTAAGAAATAAGTGAAAATTACAGTTTAATTTTTATACTTTTATTGCTACTTCAAGGAACAATAAAAACTTTTTTAATATCAATTTAGACTAAGAAATAAATGAAAAGCAGAACTTGTAAACATTAATTTAGGCATTTACAAGCAGTATATTAAAGATTTTTAAATTATTTTTGGCATTTATATGGACTGGTATCAAATTTGATCAGCCAAGTTCTTTCATTTTTTAGAATTTTTATTGATGGATAATTTTAAAAATTCAATAAAATAGTGTTATTAAATGTTCAAGGTATCATTGTTTGAATTTAATATTTTTTTAAAAATTGTGCATTTTAAATATGCATGTGCATTTTTAATTTTTTTTATTAAATAGTATATACATGAAAATTTTTAAGTCAGAGGTGACCAGGAGATGGTTCAATTTTTTTTAGTTCAATTTATTTACTTTGTGCTTCAAAACAAAGAATACACCAATATATGTGATAAAAAAATTTTTTGAAAGCACAGGAAGGCAGTGAAATGACCATACGGCCTTCTAGTCAACTGTCTCCCTTTAAATAGTGGGACCAAAAAAAAAAATTTTTTTTTATCAGAAAAATTACAACAATACACTTAGAAAACACAATACATTTAAAAAAACAATAAAGAATTGATGACAATATTAGTTATTATTAAATAACTTTTAATGTGCCAGCTGACTTAATCAAATTGTTGTGGCATCTTTTCTAATATTGACTAGTTAAAAAAAGCTTAAATTTCTTCTTAAATTGATTATAAGAAAGTGACTTTAATTCGAAGGATACTTCTTGTCATATTTTAGGTCCAATGTAAGAAAATGTCTTTTTACCTAATTCTGTTCTCTTTCTAGGTTGAAAACAATTTTTTTTCGCTGCCAATCTTGTTTTATAATGATGTTTTTGGGTTATACTTATAATAGTTTGGGACTCATTCTTTGCTGAACTTTTATTAAAGCAAAACATTGTTTTTGCAATTTCAAATTTAACAATATTTTTTAGCTGCAAAAAATTCAATTTTTGAAGAAGGGGATTTGTATGTGACAAAAAAGGACAATTTGTAATAATTCTGAATATGCGTTTGTGTATTCATACCAGTGGATCCAGGGCAGTAGTCAAAGCCAGTCCCCACATTGAGACAAAATATTGAAGATAAGAGTAAATTAAAGTATAATATACTGTTTTAGTGTTGTAGTGTCAACATAGTTCTACAGTTTGAGCAGTGCCCAGGAACCACTGGAGTAAACATGTTGTATATGAGACTTCCAAGAAAGCTTATCATTAAAGATTACACCCAAATATTTTATTTCATTTACTTGTTCTATATTTGTCTTTCCTATTCTAATATCAAAGTGCCTGGCTGATCTTTGTTTAATTAATTCCATAAATTTTGTTTTATTAGTATTTAATGACAATTTGTTTAATTTCAACCATTGTCAAAAATTAAAAATTTTTTTTTAAATGACTAGCATTTACTATTTTATTTTCGGTTGATTTTGGCTCAAAAAGAAGTTTTTTGTGACTGCAATTTTGCAAAAAATTTTTGGTAAATATACAGTTTAGTGTGTAAATTATTATTGAGTGTATTTAAGGATTTTTAGGTGTGTAAAGGGCTATGGTTAGGGGTGTAAATAAAAATGTTAACAATAGAACTCGAATCTTAACCCTTTTTTAATTTATGCTTCTAAAAATGCTTAAATACAGTCATTAATGATTTATGCTCCTAAACTGCCTATTTACCCCATTTTTATGCCAAACTTGGAATAGATGTTAATTGTATAAAAATGCTATAGTTTACAAGCTCATGTTGTCAGAAAATTATATTTGGCCAGTTTTTTAATTTGTTGGAAAAAATGACTTCTTTGTTACTCTTTTAAAACAAAGTGACAAGCAAACTTTTTACTCTGCAGCAAATAATTTATGTATTTAAGGAATTATTGTGCACCAAACCATGCTATTTGTTTTAAACAATTGTTATTTATTTGCTAACATTGATATAGTAATATTTTCTATTGATATCATATAAATAATGGTTTAATTGTTAAATGCATATGCACGAGGGGCATTCAAAAAGTAATGCACCCAACTTCATTATGTACAAACAAATTATAATAGCAACATGTATTATACATCAAAAGAAAGGTACAAGTGTGAGGATTACATTTTTACTTCTCCACATAGTCTCCACCTCTCTCAAGAGCTACAGTCCATCTATGAACGAGGGCATGTATACCAGTGTTGTAGAACTCAGCCAGTTGATGTATAAGCCAATTCAAGACAGCAGTTTTCACTTCATTGTCATTGCCATATCGGTTGCCCCGGAGTCCTTCTTTCATTGGACCAAAGAGGTGGTAGTCTGACGGTGCCAAATCAGGAGAATATGGCAGATGTGGTATCACAGTCCATCCAAATGAAGTGATGGCCTCCATTGTCCTGATGCTTGTGTGAGAACATGCATTGTCATGCTGGAGGAACACATCTGCCATGTCCAAGTTGGGCCGAACATGTTGAATTTTTGCTTTGAGCTTCCTAAGAGTCTCAATGTATACCTCAGAGTTAATGGTTTCCCCTTTCGGCAAAAAACCCACAAGGATTACACCTTGAGAATCCCAAAAAACCGTGGCCATAATTTTACCAGCAGAGTTTTGGGCCTTGAACTTTTTGGTCCTTGGTGAAGTTGGGTGACGCCATTCCATTGATCTCTTTTTAGATTCAGGTTCAAAATGGTATACCCATGTTTCATCTCCAGTAATGATTCTTTCCAGAAAGGTGGGATCTCCATGGTGGTGTTCCAGAAGCTGAGTGCAGCAGCAAACTCTTTCAGTCTTGTGGTCCTCCGTCAGCTGTCTGGGTACCCAACAGGCACACACTTTTGAATACCCAAGGGACGCCACAATTGAATGGGCACTGCCTATGCTTACATCAAGCTTGGATGCCAGCTCCTCAACAGTAATGCGCCTGTCAGTTCTTATCAACTCATCAGCATAAGTTTTGTTGTCAGGATTGACAGAGGTGGATGGGCGACCACTACGTGGCTTATCGGCTATGCTGACTTTACCCACCTCTTCATGGTCTTCAGTACTTTTTTTAAATCGCTGTACCCATCTTTTTACATTACTATAGTCTATGATATTATCCTTGTAGACATTTTTAAGCCGGTTATGAATCCTCAGAGGGATTTCTCCCTCTGCAACAAGGAATTCGATTACAGCTCTTTGTTTCTGACGAGCTTCAAGAGGGGCAGTTATTTAAAAAACTAGTTTAAGCTTTAAAAATCTGAAAATAAAAGAAAAACATATAACAATCGCAAAAAGGTGTGTCCTATCATGTTTGTGCCAAATATAAACAAGATTGGTAAAATCCTGTACGAGCAATGCACTTGAGTGCATTACTTTTTGAATGCCCCTCGTATTTTAGAGAAGAAAAAAATAATTGTATGTTCTTGAAGCAGTGTAAAACAGACTGCAAAGAACTGTAAAACTAAATTTTTTAATATATGAATTTGTATTTATTAATATGTTATTAAACTTAATTAGTCTGCCTATATATACAGGGTGCCCAAAAAAAGATGTAACTACATGTAGTTTGATAGGCTGTAGTAAATCTGTTGGGGCAAGCATGGACTTTTCCTTTTCAGGTTACATAGTCAACTAGGTTGGATTTGTTAACATGTCTGTGTTTTTCTTGTTTTTTAGATTGTATACAAGTATTATAGTATTATATTATATTATTGTATGCAAAATGTACACACTCAAGCAAAACTTGAAAATTTTCCAACTCTGGTATGAAATTAAGTCACTCGCAGAAGTCTGCTGTTGATTCAACACACACCAGGGTTACAAATCTAAGTCTAAGTGTGCAGCACTTACAATTATGGAAATATATAGGATTGTGCAGCATTTTGAAATGAAGAAAGCCCTGAATCATGTCCACAAGTAAGAAGTGGCCGGCAATCAATCATCACTCCTGAGAAGCAAGAGCAAGTCTGTGTAGTCCAAAGAAATCTTATTGAATCTCACTCAAGAGGCGGCTCTGTCTCCAACTACACTTTTGAGAGTCATGAAGAAGGACCTGAACCTGTTTCCATTTACAATTTCAACTCACCATCTGCTGCAGCAACAGGACAAAGATAAAAGAATCCAGATGGGCGACTGGCTTAATGAAAAGTATGAGCAAACTCCCAGCCGGTTCAATCACATCACCCCACTGCGAAAACATTATCCAAAATGTGTATGGGATTTTTTGACCTTAGAACAGGGGTGTGCAAACTACGGCCTGCAACGATCTTTTGTGCGACCTGCGGTGGGTTTAAACAAATAATAAAATTTGAGGCCAATCGCAGACAAAAACCTTTAGAGAACAGCTTGGTTTCAGTATAAAAAGTAGAAAATTAGGAAAGTATTTCCAGCGATGACGTTTTTTTTTAGAGAAGACCTTGATTTTAGGAGGAAAACTAAAAAATCCGAGACAAATCCATAATGAAGATTAATATTTTTAGAGATTACTATAATGCGGCCCGCAAATAAATTCAACTTTCGAATTCAGCCCTTGAGCTAAAAAGTTTGTCCACTCCTGCCGTAAAACATTCGCATCAAGGTGTAACTTTATTACATAGTTGTGTAGCGTTAGCATTTGAATGGTACGTCATTTTTTATGTACCTTTGTCAGTCTTCTTTTTTTTCTTGTACGATTGTACGCATTGTACGTATTCTAGCAATAACCAAATTTTTAGTCATCCTTTATAGTCGGAATAATTACCGTATTTGAATAGACGTCGTGGTGTTAATCAGCCTGCTAAAAGTTTTTTCTCTCTCTCTATCTTGTTCCCGTTTCATAGTTAATGCGTTTTATAGTTTATATGAGTAAAAAATATTTCAATACGGGTACCGGTAATTTATTTACATCATTGTACTAGTTTTCTTATTGAATTTATTTTATATGAAGGCTTTTTCAACTAATTTATTTCTCAAATTTTATAAAAACATGTATAAGTGAGCTATTCAAGCTCTCATTCAAATACTATCAGTATGAAATTATGAGCATGACTTCCAAACAATTCAAATTTTTGAATTAGCTTGTTACTAGCTGAAAAAGTTTTTAAAGAATTCTTTTCCCTGTCGTAGGCTTCGTTTACATATTGTGGGCTTTTTTGCAATGTTACAAGTTATAATCATTTTTCTGTTTCTAGATAAAAAGTAATCATTGAAAATACTAAATTTTTTCAATAAAAACCTTCATTCACTATAAAAACTAGCGTCTAATTTTTTGATGAGCCGATCAGATAATAGAGGTCATCAATGTGTGGCATTCGGTTGCAGAAAAAGATTTCAATTCAATTCAATTCAATTTATTTATTTAGGCTTTTTCACAAAACAATAAATCAGGAAAAGAAAACACAAAACAAATCAAGAAGCCATGGTTCAGTAAAAAGACCAAAGCTGGTCATCTAGTTACTGGACCTCAAAATAAAAATAATGCACAATTTGGCATAAGTTAAGAAACACATTAAAAATAAAAAATAACAATAATAATAATAATAATAACAATAATAAATGGCTTAGAGGTAAAGATGCTTGCTAATTACAAATACTGTTAAATAAAACAAATTGTTACATTATAATTTAATAGCAAATTCACATTTTATACTTAAATTTAATCATCAAAATATGAAAACAATATCACAAAGGTTTAACAATAGGCACTTAGAAGAAATATCGAAGTATTTCAGATTATTTTAAGCATTATAACTACTGATTAAGCTATGTTTGAATTTACATTTGAACAGATTAAACTCTAATGTCTTTATTGAAGCTGGTACTTTTGACCATATCAGTGCTCCTTGGTATCTTAAAGAGTGTTTTCCTAAGGTAGTATTTAGCCGTGGCAAAAATATATTTTTTGATGAAGATGATCTTGTAGAATAATGGTGAACTTCATTTTGCAATAGGAAAAAATTTGTGAAAGAATCAGGATTTTTTTTTGACAAAAAATTATGAATTAGCTTAGCTACTTCAAGTGTATAAATATCCGGTATTTTAAGGGTATTGCATTTGAAAAACAGTGGTGTTGACGGAGCTGTGAAATCAGAAAAATTCATAATTCTTAGTATTTTTTTATGTAATATATGTAATGGTTGGAGAGCTGTGGAATAAGCTCTAACCCAATTGATTATGGAGTATTGTATATATGAATAAACAATACTATTATATACAGCTATTAATGTTTTTAAATCAACATAATGTCTCAGTTTTATGAGTAAATAACTAGCAGCAGACAATTTTGTACATAAATATTCAATGTGGGGCTTCCATGTTAGATTATTATCCAAATAAACTCCTAAATATTTGACATTTCTTTTTTTTTGTAATATATTATCATCAATAGTCAAAATAAAGTCAGAAGTGTTAGTATTTTTGTTGGATACTAAAATATATTCACTCTTACTAAGGTTAATTGTAAGTTTGTTAGATTTTATCCATTTATTAACTAGACTTAATTCTTTTTGGGCTATTACTTGCAACTCATTAATATTTTTACTTGATACTGTAAAGTTGGTATCATCAGCAAATAAGCAGGTCTTAAAAGATGTTATATTAGCTAAATCATTAATGTATATTATGAACAAAAATGGACCTAATGTTGACCCTTGAGGTACACCACAACAAACTGATTGCAAGTTTGAGTTGTAATTATTAATTCTAGTGAATTGTACCCTTTCATGAAGATAGTCACAGATTAAATCAAATGCAATACCCTTTACACCATAGCAATATAGTTTTTTTAGTAGAATACAATGATCCACAGTATCAAATGCTTTTTTTAAGTCCAAAAAGATACTACACGATACATTTCCATTGTCTTTATGTAATACTAGGTCATCATACACATCTGCTACTGCTAGAGTAGTAGAATGTCCTACTCTAAAGCCATATTGTGTTTTCATTATGTAGTTGTTTTTAAGGAAATATTGGTTTAATTGTTCATAGAGATATTTTTCAAATATTTTACATACAGGATTAAGTAATGATATTGGTCTATAATTGGAAGGTTCATCTTTTTTACCTGATTTATAAATGGGTATGATTTGGGCAATTTTTAAATGGTTAGGAAAACATCCTTGATCTATGCAACAATTAATCAATTTACACAGCACAGGAGCAATGATAATATTGGCCATTTCATACCAAAGATAAACCCAGAAGCGACAGTGAGGGCTCAGAGGACGATGAAAATTTTGTCAAAAAAAATATCATAAAACATTTCACAAGTAAGAGTTATTAAAATACGTAGGCTAATTTGTTGATTTGCTGACTAAAGTTAGGTTTAACCCTTTAAGGCAGCGGTTCCCAAACTTTTTTCTTTGACGGCGCCCTTTGAAGACTGAACAATACTCGCGGTGCCTTAATGAAAAAAAGGTATCAGTTCCATTACTTCTTTGAACAACCTTTTTTTCTCCGAAAATCAGGGTGTTCTCTAAAAAAAAAAAAAAGATCTTCACTTCAATTTTATATCCGATTTCCTTATTTTTCTTTGAAAATCAGGGTGTTCTCTAAAAAAAAAAAAAGGTCTTCACTTCGATTTCATCTCTGATTTCCCTATTTCCTTCCCAAAATCAGGCTGTTTAAAAAAGGTCTTCAATCGGAATCGTTCTCTGAAGGGAAGTTGCTGCTAACAGCATTCACACTGCAATTATTGTGAGAAAAGCAGTAAGTACAACAACTTTCGCATACTTTCGCGGCGCCCCTGACAAAGTCTCGCGGCGCACAGTTTGGGAACCGCTGCTTTAAGGGATATAAGAATTTGATTGTAAAATAAAATAACAATGATTTAATAATGACGTCATAAATACCCAAAAATTAGAATTATAATGCCTTCACAAAAGTGCTATTGTTACGTTACAATCACAATCATGGTACACATATTATGTACCACTGTCCCTTAAAGCAGTGTTTCTCAAGCTTTTTTTTCGGCGACCCAAAATCGCTAAAAACAACGATTTGCAAAGATGACTGCGACCCAAATAAATTTGACTAAGCGTAGTGAAAACGTAGTGATCTCTAAAAAAAAAGTCTTCACCTTGAATCTGTTTCTGATTTCTTTATTTTCATCTCAAAAATCTAGTGTTCTCTATAAAAAAAAAAAGTCTTCACCTTGAATCTCAAATCTTGTGCGCGCAGATCTTTTTCTTTTACGTGCGGTAATTTACAAGCTTTCGCGACCCATCCGCATAGTCTTGGCAACCCACTTTTGGGTCGCAACCCATGGTTTGAGAAACACTGCCTTAAAAAGTTAAAAAAAGCAAGCTTAAATAGTCATTTAAGAATATCGATCAGATAAATCAGCGGAAAAGGGTTACCGGTAGTTAAAAAAAACTGATTAACTATTTAGTTATCAATACAAAGCAGTTTTTGTTTTGAGTTCTAAATGTATGTCTAACGCAGTGGTTCTCAATCTTTTTGGTACTGTGCCTCCCTTGAGCAATGGTTCCCCGCTTCACACTTATAAATAAATACAAAAAAAAGTGTTGCAATTGCATTTTATTTATTCATCACAAATTAGTGAGACACTTGACAGTTGACATTTTTTCTTTGCAAATAGCTCTTTAATGCGTGGTTTAATCCCAGACAGCGCACATCGTAAGTCTTCTTCAACTTCCAGCTTGTTCTGTACTTAGTCTTGGTGGCAACTAGTGTAGAAAATGCGGCTTCACAATGATAAGTTGAATCAAACATAACTAGAACACAAAGGCTTGGGTTGAAATAATATGGTAAACGGGAAGGTATTTGGCCCAAAACGCCTCAAAGTCCAGCACTTTAAATTTGTCCTTGGCTGCTGACTTAAATTTTTAACTCGAGAAACTGTTCTTGTGCTTCATCAAAAATGTCGCCTATTTCGCACTGTAATATGTTTCTTGCTTCTCATCTATAGGAGAATTTTATTTGATTAAATTTTTTTAAAAATCAGATGAGTTTTTATTTGTGCTTTAATTGGGACTCACAGTTACCGTTTGTGAGAGCAAAATCCAATTAAAAAAAGCTTGCTGAATTTTGTTGTTCAATTTGATTCTTTCTGAGATCAAGTTTCCTGTCATTTTGATTATCAAAATTAATAAAGAATGTGTTGTAAAACATGTTAACAATCGCGCCCTTTAAAAATTTACGTACGCCCCCCAGGGGAGGCGTGCCTCCCCGGTTAAGAACCACTGGTCTAAAGTATTTATAAAAAATTAACTATAAAAAGATCAATGTACAAGTTTGACGACTGATGTAAGCAGGCCCGCACGTTCCCACTGAAAAAAAATAGAAGACCAATTTTTTTTCTCTACATTTATCTTCTTGACTCGCAAGAAAGCAACTGAGGCGCTAATACATAGGGCAAACAATTACCCTGACCTGCTTCCAGAGTTACCAAAATGTTGCTGTCCGACTCCTTGTTCGTTTTTCATTGCTTACAGATAAAATTTACGTTTAACCAGATAAGTTTTTGCGATTTGCTGTTAGTGGTCTCTAAGTTCACTACGTAGGAAGCAATAATTTAAAGACGCAAAGCTTAGGGATAAATTTATTGCTAGCCTTACTCAAAATTTGTACCATAAATTGTTTGAATACTTACATTAAGTTGCACGTATTACGCAGCTAAAATTAAGCAGCAAATTGGTTTGGGGCTTACCACTCACGAAGCCAAAGGTGGCTACTCTTTTGATTTATGTTAAATGATTTGACTAAAAAAACTTTTGTTCTGTTTATAAATCAATACAAAAAAGCTTGTAAATTAAATTCCAGCTTGAGAAAAATTATTTTATAAACTTTAGATTTTCTACAAAACCTGAACTATTATACAAATGGAAAAAAAATCTTCGTCGCGATAACTGGGTGCCAATTAAATCAAGTCGGCTTTGCTCGGATCATTTTCTGGAAGATATGATTGATCGCAGTGGTAAAACTGTTCGTCTAAAACCAGATGCAATTCCAACTAGGTTTAAAAGTTTTCCAAAACACATTTAATTAAGGTTTGTTACATGTTATCGTATGAATAAACAACTGAAAAATAAATTACCGTAAATAGAAATTTATAATTAACATAAAATATTGCTTGTAGACAAAAAGTGTTAGACCAACTCGGAGAAGAAACTTTACATCTGACACTCCAACAACATCAGCTTGTTTGCAATCACTCAATGACACAATAAAGCACGATCATACGTATACGATGGTGTTCGAAAATATTCATACCACAATTAGTAAAGTAAATGTGCAGATGAAATCTTTAAAAACAAAATTAAAGTTACAACAGCAATCGTCTCGTCGATTAAAAACTCGTGTAAAATCATTGAAAAATGTGATTAAAACCCTTAAAAGAAAAGACTTAATTAGTTCAAATTGCGAAGCCATGTTGAAACAGCACTTTGAGGGTTTGCCTCTAGCTCTGTTTACAAGAAAAACATCAACTTTAAAAAAAGAAAAGTATTCTAAAGAGTTAAAGTCTTTCGCATTAACTTTACAGTTTTATTCCAGCAAAGTCTATGGATATGTCAGAAAAATGTTTAACCTCGCACTTCCCCACCCACATACAGTCAGACGATGGTATACAGCGGTCCCCGTAGAACCTGGTTTTACGGAACTTGCATTTAGGGCAATAAAATGTGCAGTAGAAATGTCAACGCAAGATACAGTCAGTGCACTTATGCTAGACGAAATGGCAATAAGAAGGCATGTTGCTTGGGATGGTGAAAAATATCGCGGCTTTGTTGACCTTGGTTGCGGTGTAGACGACGATGATTCATCACCTGTAGCAAAAGATGCTTTAGTTATAATGGCTGTTTGCATCAATAAATTATGGAAAGTGCCGCTTGGTTATTTTTTTATTGATGGACTTACTGGACAAGAAAGAGCCAATTTACTACTGGACTTACTGGACAAGAAGGTAAGAATTGCTATTGAGCAATTATCACAAGTGGGTGCGAAAGTTGTTTCTCTTACTTGTGATGGTCCGTCTTGCCATTTTTCGATGCTATCTGAACTAGGTGCATCTTTATCAATTACAAATATTATACCATATTTTCCGCATCCGACAAAATCAAACGAAGATATTCAAGTAATTTTAGACATATGCCACATGCTAAAGTTAGTACGCAATACACTGAGTCAAATGGGTTCTTTAACAGATAAGAACGGAAAAAAAATATCTTGGAATTATATCGTTCAACTTCAAAAATTGCAAGAAATAGAAGGCTTAAATTTGGCAACGAAATTGAAAAAACAACACATAAACTGGTTTAACCAAAAAATGAAATTAAATTTGGCAGCACAAACGTTAAGTTCGAGTGTGGCAGATGCAATTGAATACTGCAATAAAAAATTAAATATGGAAAATTTTAAAGGGAGTGAAGCCACAGTGACGTTCATAAAAACTTTCGACCATCTATTCGATATTCTTAATTCTAAAAATCCATTAGCAAATAACTATAAAGCTCCACTTCGAGAATCTAATCGCTGCAAGTGGCAATCATTTTTAAATCGAAGTTTGCAGTATATCCAAGATTTAAAATTGCCAACAGGAACTTCTATTTTAAAATCTAAAAGAAAAACACGTTTTTTGGGTTTTGTTATTGCAATCAAGGCATTTCAAAACCTCTTCAAGAATCTTGTAACTTCTGGAAAATTGAAATATATCTTAACTTACAAATTCAGCCAAGACCATTTGGAATTATTTTTTTGTGCTTTGCGTGCTTGTGGTGGATTTAATAATAATCCAACCGCACAACAGTTTAGAGCTGCATATAAAAGATTATTTCTTAGAAGCGGCATTAAAGCATGTGGAGGAAATTGTGAAGCAAAAGATGAAACAAACATGTTAGATATGCTGGATAATTTCGCAGTTGCAAACGAAAATATAAATTTAACAAATTCAGCTTTAATAAGAAAATATGATTTGATCGAAAAAGTACCAGTTAAAAATGAACATGATTACACAGATGCACCAAATATAGTTTATTTATCTGAATACAAACATGCTGCTATACAATACATAGCTGGTTATGTTGCTAAATCTGTTACCAAACAAACTTTATGTATAAAATGCAAAAAAGCTTTATTTGATAAAGAAAAGAAAAGCTCAGATTTTGTGAGCTACAAAGATAAAGGAGGCCTTAGGCATGCATCTAAATCAGTGATTAAAATTTGCAGTGAAATAGAAAAATGCTTTCAATGAATGCTCATAACAACTTCACAAAAATTACCTCAATGCAAAAATGTTCAAGAAGGTATAGCAGCGGCAGTGCTAAGAACCATTGATGTTAAGCAAGTTTTTACAAATCTTGAGGATCACATGCTGGATTGTATAGTTACTGAAAACCACATATTTTTGTTAATTAAAGTTGTAGCAAAAACATATTGCAAAATAAGACTCTATCATTTGGGAAAAGAAAAAACTCAAACAATCAGTTATGACAGGATTTGCCACAAATTTTCAAAGTTAATTCTGTTTAATCACCAATAAACATTTCTTGTTGAGCCTAACCTCATTGCAATTTAGGCACATATATATATATATATATATATATATACTGTATATGTATCAAGTGATTTGGTATGACATCATTGTATTTGCAACATAGCATGTAAAGCTCTTGCATTGTTTTTAAATCTTGTACTATGTTCAGCAGCAAAATTGTTTGGATGTACCTTAAAGCTTATAGACCAATCTATGCTATAACACAATGCACCAGTTTGGTCTCTGCAATAAATTACAATGATCTGTTTTGAAACTATTTCTAATAAAATTTGGTTCATAACAGTTTGATGATAAAGACTTTGCTAAATGCGTAAATTAGCTATACTAAGAATTTTCAGCGAATCAATAACCAAATAGTTCAAAAAAATTTATTAGACATAGTAAATCCCTTTAAAGTTTGCCTGAAACAATTTAATTTTATTACATCTTATTATTAAAATTTTGGTTTGTTTGTCTATGAATATGGGGTATAATGTTTTTTGTTTTTGTTCTTTATGTGTACTGTTTTTTTTCATGTAATCTCCTCATATGTTAAAGTGTTCTAAATTACATATGTTTGTAAAGTTCAAAAAAGTTACCTCAAAGTAAAAAAAGTCCAATCACTAAAATATTTTAAATTTAATCAGTTTTTAAAAAATCTATATGTGATTTCATTGCTATTTAAAGAAAGGTTTCTTAAAATAGGTTTGAAAACTATAAGAATTTAGACTAAATTTAAACAAAATTAATATCTATAAATAGCAAAACAGTGAAACAGCTACTGATCAAATTTAAAAGTTATAATGGCAATTAAAAGTTATTTGGAAACAAAACAACAAAACAATTTTACTAAATTTTTACAACAATTTCAAAAAATTACCATAACATAAATGTGTTCAAAATAGTATGTCAGCTGCAGTTTGAGGTTGCTTGATGTGCAGTAAGTTTTTAGAGACCTGGAGGATAATTTGATGGATTCTACCATATCAGTACTAAAAAACAAATATTAATGCTAATTACAGTTGTAGCAAAACATAAAATAAAATAAAAATCAATCAGAAAGGAAAATAAAACTCAAAATTAAATTAGTTTTAATAGAATTTTCCAAAATTTTTTCAAGCTAAAGCATTTAATAACCAATAAAAAGTTTGTATGCTGTAAACTAAATTTTTCTTTGTTTTTTAAGCATATATTTCCATCTGGTGATTTGACATGATGCCATCATATATGCAACATTGCTTGTAAAGCTGTTTCATGTTGGTTTTACATTTTAAATATTGTCTCTCAAAAATATATTTCAATACTCTTATTAAAATTACAATTTGAATCATCACAGTTTGAATTATAAAGCTTTGCATAATGCAACTAATGAACACAAATTTTCCACATGATTCTTTTATATATAGATTATATAATACAGATGTATATATACATATATTCTATATTATACAATACAAATACATGCCATATTATTTAATACAAATGCATATATACAACTGTATAAATGTGTTTAAGTCAAATCTTAGTACCATGCATTGTTTTCTTGTAACTAAAAAAAAAATCTTATAAACAAATTTACCATAATACAAACAAATGAAACCATTGCATTACAAACTTCTTTGTAAATAATTCAAAATAAATATATGATTGGAGACAATAGAAATTCATTAGAGGTACAACTGACACCAAAATAAATGTTTAATACCAAAAATCAAAAAGCCCTGAAATTCATTAAAAAAATAAAGAAAGTTGCAATGAAATAATTATACTAAAAAATAATTTACAGTGACACTGATTTAAAGCATAATTTAGAAGCACAGAAAATATTTAAATTTTGATTACTAAAGTAGTCTTTGCTTTGCTTCACGTTAGATTTAACCTATCTAATACTAACCTTAACCCTAACCCTAATTTAAAAAATAAGTTTTAAAATTTCTTTACAAAAACAAAACAGTTTTGAATATTTTCACATTACAGTTCATGGGCTTTCATTTAAAATTTAAGTTTAAAATTCATAAATAAAAAATAAAAAAAATTGAAGTATATCAACAAATATTCAGTTATAACTATTATACCTTGACAAGCTTTGCTTTTCAAACAACTTTGAATTCTCCCTACTATACCAAGAGGAAATAAAAAAAAAAAAAAAAAACTAAAAGGAAAATAATTTCTTCAAAAAACAATAGTAAGCACAGAAAGATTCTGAGTTAGTTTTATGAACAAAAATTGCTTATGGGAAATCTTTAAAAGATCCAATTCGTCTATTATTCATGAGTGTACAACTAATTATGTATATTGTGCATGTTTTTTTTTATCATTTAATGAAATTAGATACTTGATATTAACATGTATAATTTTTTTAATAAATAAAACACATTTACTTATAAAAAATCATTGTAAAAAATTGAAGGACATCTTATAAGCATACCATTTTACCTAATTTTATAAACGAAAATTAGAATATATAGAGATCTACAATACATAGTGAGTAATATCTATACTAACAAGATCTACAATATATAGAGAATATATAGTGAGTAAAAATGAAAATAAATAAATAAATAAAACTATAAAGAGATCTGCAACTTCAATAATAGCACTTAAAAAAATTTATTATTTCTTACAGTATCATTGAAAATATAAAAATTGAAACATAATTTTCACTTATTCCTTAGTGTAACTTATTTTTTTGTGAGTCAAAGTCAGTTAATTTGAAATTTTTCATAGCTCATTACTTCAAATTTTCGTATCCATTACATACGCCAAAAGAAAAACGTTTTAATCGGTCAAAAATTCAATTTTAGTGTCAAAATACATATAATTTCCATTCACGCTAATGTAACCGCGGGGAGTCTTACGATATGTTCAATTGGCTTCAATTTTTTTACGGAAATGCGCAATCTAGGAGTTATATAGGATATCTATGCTTAAACCTGTTTAACCAACCGTTTGAGGCTTTAAAGCCATCCTTCTTCAGAAATTTAGCAAAGCTTTGAGCTTTTTCTTGAATCAGAGGCCCACTTATCGGTAGGTTTAAAGACCGAGCTCTTTGAAACCATCGGAAAGTTAGTGAATCGATATCTTCTTCAAATTGAAAGATTCTAACCCTCTTCCGGTTATTCGGTAAGTTGTCGTCATATGCAGTCAAAACGTCTGCCTTTCTTTTATGTGTGTTCTGTATTTGAGTCTTGCTAACGCCGAAAATCTTAGCAAGTTCCCTCTGAGATTTTCCCTCACTTTCTTTTTGTTGTATTACCATAACCTTTTCTTTGATCGAAAGTTCTCTCGGTTTCTTTTTACTTAGTGCCATTATTTTTATCAGATACTGCAGAATGAATTTAAACAACTGTTAGTACTGAAGTTTATCTTATAAGATTCACTTCTATTTGCCACACTGGTGATTCATTGCGCAATTGCATTTTCTTTGTGTGTGTGCACGCGCTCATCTTATTGTTTTGATCACAAAAGAAATTTAACCTTATTGTTTTGGTCACAAAAGCAAATTATTGAGCACGTGTGGTCGCTTTAGCGGAGTTAAATTTGCAGTTTTGGACCAAAATATGGCGGTCCTGGTCTGGAAACCGGGGTGGTCGCGTTATCGAAACAGAATGCAATGCATTACCATAGTAAATTATTTGGGACCGCACTAAAGTGGTCCTGGTAACGGGGTGGTCGTGTTATCGAGGTGGTCGCCAACCGGGGTTCCACTGTATTTATAATCACAAGTCTATCTATATAACTTGAATCAACTAAAACATTTATTTAAAAGCTTGATATTTTTTTATCCTTGAGGCCTTTATTTTATTCTTGTTTTAAAATATCCTTCAACTCCTCAAACAAATTCAACTTTTAAATGCAGCCCGCAAACTAAAAAGTTTGCCGACCCTCTTATCTGATGCGACCGCCAAGTGGCTATTTTGTGGTGTCATTTACAAAGACAAAAACCAGAAACCGAATAAAACCTGTTTTGCTGGAGTCGACTGTGCATCAGAAGCAAACTTTACTTTACTAAAAAATGCTGTTTCGATTTTGCTTGTATGAAACAAATTTTTGCAAAAATTTTCAAGCGAGAAATGTACCTCAGCCAAGAAGAAAGAAAAATATTAATTGCATATATTGTAATTTTGAAATAAAAATTATATTGCAGCCGTTATGCTGCACACTGTTAATTGTTTTTTGCTTGATATGTGTTTTTCATGTTCATTTTCCCTGTTTTATGTAACTGATACTGTGTATGAAAGACTGTTCTTTGTTAATAATTTCTTTTGTTACATCTTACAACACCCTGCCAAATGAATTTGTAAATTTCACTATAAATAAACCACCAAAATCCTAGATTGTCAGAATTTCAGATTATCATTTCCAAATATTTTCAAACTAAGTGGCAACCCTGACAAAACAAAAGCTATGGCAATTAGTGATGTCAACCGCGCAGTGCCGCGTAGTAACCTTTTTTGGAGGATCTTGCCGCGTACCGCGCCGCGTCCAATTTATGAAAAGTTTACATTTAAATTTTAAGCAAATCTTATTTTGTATAATGCTATTGCTTGGGTTGCCGATTTAGTTGCTCCCCTTCATTAATCTAATCACAGAAAGCAAAGTGTCAGGAGCATAATCCACTGAATAGCCTCTTACCATAGTACCGTAAATAGCGCGTAAAGCGGCCAAAAAGAAATATGAGAGAAACTAAAATAAATAAAGAGAGAGGTGAACTGCTCTCAAACTTAAAGAAAGCAATGGAATCTAATTGTACAGCAGAGAAAGGCTTGTAAAAAATATTACTAAGAAAGAATAAGCAATGTAAATTTTGAAAATAAACTTGAGTTAGAGTATGTGAAGCTTCCCCTTTTTTTTAATCAACTTGGCATTTGAATTATTTTATTCCTTTTAGCCGATTATTAAATGCCAAAACAAAGTCTTAGCTTTTTTTTTTATCATTTTTTAGGGTTTTTATTCATTTTTTGCCGTTGGTAACCTCGCAACTTTTGGGGATTCACCAAAATTTAAAAAGTAATCAACTAAACTCGGCTAATAGTGAACGAGAACCAACTATTGTTACTTAGTCTAATAAACCTTGTATACAAAATATCCTATTGTGTTACTTTGTAAAGAAGCACCCAAACTTTAAACGCCATTGTTTTTTATATAGGAAGTATTAATTTAAGCAAAACAAAAAAGCAGATTATAAAATCAGACATAGAACTGTAGAATAAATTTTTGAAAATCCTCTCAATGTAAAATTGAAGTTGCCAACCATTAATAAGTAATTACATTTCAATAATTAACTTTAGCAACTCGTAGATATTTCTTAATTTAGTTTTTAAAGTTTAATTGAAAAGTACTCTGTAGCAAGTATTTTTTTAAATAAGTTTTTCAAAGTTTTTCTAGTGGTGTCTCAATTTCTTTATAATTTTTAAATGGTACATCTATGCTACTATGTAAATTATGATTTCAGTAGAGCATTAAAAAGTACTATAATATTATTCTCAGCGTAGTTAGGACAAAGCTTAAAGGCTTAAAGCAGTCTTTATATATTACAAAAACGTTAAAAGTGTTAAATGGTACATCTATGCTACTATGTAAATTATGATTTCAGTAGAGCATTAAAAAGTACTATAATATTATTCTCAGCGTAGTTAGGACAAAGCTTAAAGGCTTAAAGCAGTCTTTATATATTACAAAAACGTTAAAAGTGTTAAACTTAGTTCAATTGATTTAACAAAAACCAATTTAAATTTGGGATAATACAAAATGTGTTAATGGAGATAAAGAAATTCTTTTTGTAATATGTTAGAAACTATTAAAATAGTTTAAAATACATACACCACAGTGTTAATGTGTTGTATTTGGCAAAATACTTTGAAAAAAATGTAAAAGCTAAACCACCATTAAGTAGATGTGTACAAACTGCAAGAAAGGAGTTTATAATTCAGTTGCTAATCTTATATGACAGTTTTAAGACCTATTTTCGTCTAAGATTTTCGTCTAAATTTTCATCTAAAGAAAATTTTCGTCTAAGAAAGTAAAGAAATAAAGGCCTTTTGCAAAAAAAAAGATTTGTATAAATGCATTAAAATTATATTGTTTTCTCTTCATGTTGCAATTGCATATTAATCTATTAAGCAACATGCTTTAATAAAACATTATTGGATTTAACTTTAAAAAGTCTATTTAGCTGCAATGGTTAGTTTGGTATTATTTAAAATCAAATGAATTGAATAAAAATTGATCTTAACTGAACTTATTAATGGTTTAATTTACTTGTATCTAATTTTTCATGATTTCTTTCAGAATGCAATTTTTAATAGTAGTTAACTACGCCTTAAATTGAATGCACTTATTAAATATAGTTTAATAAAGGTTATTTGTGAGGATTTGATATACTGTTATAGCTGTCAAAAATAGCTTAGCATGAGAACAACTATTGCTTTGACCACAAATGCATATCAAGGGTTTTGGTAAGGTTTTATGGTTAAGAAATCTAAGTAATTTATGCAATATGTTTGAGTGATTATTTTTTCAATTTCCAAGCTAAAAACATTAAAAAAAAACAAACTTGATAGTAAGCAAGGTTTGTGTTTACAAAAAAAGAGATAATTATATTTTCTTTATATATCTTTTTAACTTGCAGGAAAACATTGAGGGGCATTATACTAAGAGCAATTATTGGCTCTCTTCAAGAAGTCATGTAAGCAATTTTTTTTGGGTGAAACTTACCCAGAATCTCCATTCAGCACCAGAATGGAATAAAAAAGAAAACTAAGAGGAAAAAGGCCTTTCAAGAAGCGATAGAAACCACTGAGGATTTGGAATTAGTTTCACAAACAAAAATTGCATATGGTGACTTCTTAAAAAGACCTAATTATCTTATCAGCTTTTAAAGATGCCAAGATATTGCTGTTGGGTTGAAATTTTTTATTTGTTTTTTTTTTAGCTATAAAGACATTACTGAATTAAGGCTGCTTGCTGGGATGTCAAGCAGAGTAATGTGCTTAAAGTGCTTCCAATAATACAGCAACATTATGCCAATAGCTATTTTTTTTATTTTATTTTTTTATCTCTATATTTATCCTCCTGACTTGCAGGAAAGCGACGGAGGCGCTATACATAGGGTAGGCAATTACCCCGACCTACTTCTGGAGATGCCAAGATATTGTCGTCCGCTAGTAATTTAGTAGAGATATTACTGTAATTTAGAACTGCTTGTCAAGGCCACCAAACAGGGGAAGGTGCCGTAAAGTGTCTTTCCCAAGGACACAACTATTGAATTGCTAATGCCAATAGCTATAGAATCTGAAATATAAGAATAAACATTTGGTGGTACAGAATTTGAAGATTGCTTGAAGTAAAAGATTTTTCTTCCCAAAGCTTTTCATCTGACACTCTTCAGGGGAAATCGTCAGAATGAAGCAGAATTGAAACCGAACTAATTTATAAAGGAAGAAAGTAGAGTTCTCATTGGCTGAAAGAGTCAACCAATGAGAGAAAAGATTAAGAAATTTTTAAAGAGTATACGAATTCTTTTTGCTTACACAGAAAGGGATTGAGAGATTTGATGAAAGTCGCTTCAAGAGCAGAAAGGTGAAAGGAAGAGCGACCTCGAGTGAGAATAGAAAATTTTTCGTTGCTGTAATGGAGGGCACATTGGGCGTTGTCAAGAAGATGTTGACCAATAGCGGATTCGTGAAATTGTTGTGGGCGTATGTTGTTTTTGCAAGAGCGGGAAAGACTTTGGCGGTTGGCCGAGGTACGAGGATTGGTGATGGATTTAGGAACGTGTTGTTTAATTCGCTCTTCTAGCCGTTGAGACGTGCGACCAACGTACCGACTATCGCAGTGGCACAAAAACTGGTAAATAACATTGCTGTGATGATGGGAAGGTAACACGTCTTTCTTAATCGCTGGAAGGAGCTGTCGGGTGTTGAAAATAACACGTGGTTCGACGGAGAAAAAGCAGCGTTTCACAGCAGACGTAATCTGCTTTTCGAACTTCATCGAAACGCTTCCAATCCATGGGATGTGTAGGTAGACAGGGCACTTTTTTACTGTGTGGACCGGGTTAGAATTTATTTGTTGAAGTTTTCGCTTGAAAGCCGAATTGATTACACGTTCCGGGTAGCCATTTTCCAAAAGAATTGAACGAATTTTGCCAAGCTCTTGGTCCAGTTTGCTTTTAGAACAAATCATAAAAGCTCTGTGAACGAGAGTACCAATTAGATTGATTTTCCGTTTCTGTGGACTAAAAGAGTTCCAACCAGAATTCAGTTCCAATTCAGAAGCCTTTCTTAAGACTAACATTTCTCAGCGAACTTTACCGAAGTCGGTTAGATTTCGCGTAGAAAAGTCGCACGCTACCGTAAGCCCGAACATCGAGCGAGCTTTCATGCATGATGAAATTGAGAAAAACCAGTCAATGGCTGCTTTTCTCAGAACTAAATGTCGCTCACTGTGGCAAGAAGCTAGACAGTTTTTGTCTTTCTTCGACCTGGTACGATTCTGTCGTTACCTGTCAGTCATAGATGAACAAAAAGAAGCCATCAACCAAAAGAAGAACAGCAACAACCTACGTCTTCTTTTTCAACATCGTTTTGGCAACCAGACAAGTTTTAAGCAGAACAACATCGTAAACTTGTCCGATTACAAACTATCAGACACTGAACGGTTTCTATTGTCCCATGGACTTTCTTTTTGTTTACCGCCCACTAGTGTCAAACGTGAAGAAATACTAGCAAACTTTGAAGTACTCTACGCTCAACTCGTCCATCACAAACCTTCGTCTGAAGAGCAGCTTGCTGCTTTAAAGGCCAGGTTGAGTGACTTAGCTCACGCTTATTGTGGAAGCCCCATTGACTTGGGTGATTTCCTCATGACAAAAGAGTGTTTTCAGGCCATCAAGTCCCTTCGGATGAATGAAGAAATTCTTATAACAAAGCCTGATAAAGGTGCTGGCGTTGTCATTCTTAACAAAAACGATTACAACGACAAGATGAAGACGATTCTTAATGACACGACCAAATTTCTTGATCTTGGACCAGTCACGAACAACGACAACACTGCTAAAATTGAATCACGGATACAACGACGGTTACTTCAGCTGAGGAAAGAGTACCTAATTTCTAAGCAAGTTTATGAAGCAATCCGACCCACTGGTTCTCAGCGACCGCGCATGTATGGTCTTCCGAAAATACACAAAAAGGACGTACCCTTACGTCCGATTTTGTCTATGACCGGATCGGCCCAACATCAGCTAGCTCAGTGGTTCCCAAAGTGGGGTCCGCGGACCTTTCGGGGTCCGTGAAGCAGTTTTAGGGGGTCCGCGAAAGAAATTTTCTGTATACAGTTTCCCCATTAACTATAACAGCGTGGTCCAACTACAGGCTCGCGGGCCGCATGCCGCATATCAATTTTGCACAAGTCTTGTCGATCAGAAGCAGCAGCCGTAATTTTTTTTGGAGAACGCTATGATTTTGCGCCAAAATAGGAATTTTGGAGACCAATTCCAAGTGAAGACCTTTTTTTTTTTTTTTTTTTTTTTTTTTAGAGAACACCCTAATTTTGGAACGAAAATAGGAATTTTTAGCCGACTGAGGCCCGCAAACTCGAATAATTTTGAAAAGTGGCCCACAAGAGTGGAGAAGTTGGACCACCCTGAACTATAAAAAGAAGCTATTTAAATTTTATACTACGATATATCGCAAAACATCAAGGTTTTGCTCTATTATTCACCACAGGGAATTGCATCAATGGCTCGTTAATTAATATAATTATTGTAAAACAGATAATAGATGAAAGAGACGATAGACCGAAAATCATTAAAA
This sequence comes from Diplosoma virens, assembly GCA_963680785.1. Taxonomy (NCBI): domain Eukaryota; kingdom Metazoa; phylum Chordata; class Ascidiacea; order Aplousobranchia; family Didemnidae; genus Diplosoma; species Diplosoma virens. The sequence goes on from OY796891.1 coordinate 43,300,834, forward strand.
GATTACAAGGGGTCCCGTTATGGGAATTTTTTAAAAAAGTTTGGAAACCACTGAGCTAGCTAAATGGCTTACTTCTCTTCTTCAACCTGTTCTCCAAAACTTTTCCTCTAATTGTTTGTCTGATTCTTTCACTTTTGTAAAAGAAGTCAGAAAATTTACCTTTTCTCTTTCCTCTGTCTTTCTTTGTTCCTTTGATATTTCCAGTCTCTTCACTAATGTTCCGCTTGCTGAAACCATAGAAATCTGCGCTGACGCCCTTTACAATGACGACTCAACGGCGCCATCCTTTCCACGCAACATCTTTGTCGAATTAATGCAGCTAGCCACCTCCTCTGTGGAATTTAGCTTTAATAACAACATGCATCGACAAATCGACGGCGTCGCTATGGGCTCACCGCTTGGTCCAGCTTTAGCAAACATTTTTGTTGGCTACCAAGAAGCGAAACTTTTCAACATCGCCAAAAGACCGTCGGTGTACTTCCGGTACGTTGATGATACTTTCGCCGTATTCAACAATGAAGAAGACTGCAACAATTTCTTCATCCAGCTCAACTCTCTCCATCCCTCACTTCGCTTCACCTTTGAAAAGGAATCTAATCACTCTCTCCCTTTCCTTGACGTGTTAGTAGAAAGGCATGATTCAGAATTTCTCACTTCAGTATACAGGAAACCTACCTTCACTGGCCAATATCTACGTTGGAACTCTTTTAGTCCACAGAAACGGAAAATCAATCTAATTGGTACTCTCGTTCACAGAGCTTTTATGATTTGTTCTAAAAGCAAACTGGACCAAGAGCTTGGCAAAATTCGTTCAATTCTTTTGGAAAATGGCTACCCGGAACGTGTAATCAATTCGGCTTTCAAGCGAAAACTTCAACAAATAAATTCTAACCCGGTCCACACAGTAAAAAAGTGCCCTGTCTACCTACACATCCCATGGATTGGAAGCGTTTCGATGAAGTTCGAAAAGCAGATTACGTCTGCTGTGAAACGCTGCTTTTTCTCCGTCGAACCACGTGTTATTTTCAACACCCGACAGCTCCTTCCAGCGATTAAGAAAGACGTGTTACCTTCCCATCATCACAGCAATGTTATTTACCAGTTTTTGTGCCACTGCGATAGTCGGTACGTTGGTCGCACGTCTCAACGGCTAGAAGAGCGAATTAAACAACACGTTCCTAAATCCATCACCAATCCTCGTACCTCGGCCAACCGCCAAAGTCTTTCCCGCTCTTGCAAAAACAACATACGCCCACAACAATTTCACGAATCCGCTATTGGTCAACATCTTCTTGACAACGCCCAATGTGCCCTCCATTACAGCAACGAAAAATTTTCTATTCTCGCTCGAGGTCGCTCTTCCTTTCACCTTTCTGCTCTTGAAGCGACTTTCATCAAATCTCTCAATCCCTTTCTGTGTAAGCAAAAAGAATTCGTATACTCTTTAAAAATTTCTTAATCTTTTCTCTCATTGGTTGACTCTTTCAGCCAATGAGAACTCTACTTTCTTCCTTTATAAATTAGTTCGGTTTCAATTCTGCTTCATTCTGACGATTTCCCCTGAAGAGTGTCAGATGAAAAGCTTTGGGAAGAAAAATCTTTTACTTCAAGCAATCTTGAAATATAAGAGCTTACTTTGATGACTACAACAGTGAGTATTGTTTGAATAAACACCTTTTTAAAAAAAGAAAAGATGTCTAAAAATTTTTTATTTTAATATATGATTTGCGGTGCAGCGCAGTGCGGTGTAAGTTTTTGCTAACAACTTTGCAGTGCAGTGCAGTGCAGTGCGGTGTCACAAATAAAAAATACTTGCGGGCTGCGGACACAAAATTTTGTATCCGCAACATCACTAATAGGGTAGTAGTGATGTCAACCGCGCAGCGTAGTAACCTTTTTTGGAGGATCTTGCCGCGTACCGCGCCGCGTGCAAATTATGAAAAGTTTACATTTAAATTTTAAGCAAATACTATTTTGCATGCTTGGGTTGTCCATTTAGTTGTTCCCCTTCATTAATCTAATCACAGAAAGCAAAGTGTCAGGAGTATAATCAACTGAATAGCCTCTTTCTATAGTACCGGTAATTTATAATCTAAATAGCGCATAAAGCGGCCAAAAAGAAAAAAGAAATATGAGAGAAACTAAAATAAATAAAGAGAGAGGTGAACTGCACTTAAACTTAAAGAAAGCAATGAAATGATAAAATCTTAAGTGTACAGCAGAGAAAGGCTTGTAAAAAATATTACTAAGAAAGAATAAGCAATGTGAATTTTGAAAATAAACTCGAATTAGAGTATGTGAAGCTTTCCCACTTTTTTAATCAACATGGCATTTGGATTATTTTGTACCTATTACCCAATTATTCAATACCAAAACAAAGTCTTAGCTTTTTTATCATTTATTAGAGTTTTTATTCACTTTTTGCCGTTACTAACCTTGCAGCTTTTGGGGATTTCCCAAAATGTAAAAGGTAATCAACTAAACTCGGCTAATAGTGAACGAGAACCAACTGTTGTTACTTAACCTAATAAACCTTCTTTACAGAATATCCTATTGTGTTACTTTGTAAAAAAGCACCCAAACTTTAAACGCCATTGTTTTTTATATAGGAAGTACTAATTTAAGCAAAACAAAAAAGCAGATTATAAAATTAGACATAGAACTGTAGAATGAGTTTTTGAAAATCCTCTCAATGTAAAATTGAAGTTGCTAACCATTAATAAGTAATTATATTTTAATTATTAATTTTAGCAACTTGTCGATATTTTTTAATTTTTTTTAAAGTTTAATTGAAAAGTACTCTGTAGCAAGTATTTTTTTAAATGAGTTTTTCAAAGTCTTTCTGGTTGTGTCTCAATATCTTTATAATTTTTAAATGGTACATCTATGCTACTATGTAAATTATGATTTCAGTAGAGCATTAAAAAGTACTATGATATTTATTCTCAGCATAGTTAGGACAAAGCTTAAAGGCTTAAAGCAGTGCATTATTTTCTCTTCATGTTGCAATGGCATATTAAGCAATTATGCAACCTGCTTTAACAAAACATTACCAGATTTAACTTTGAAAAGTCTATTTAGCTGCAATGCTTGCAATGTTTGGTATAGCTGCAATGTTTGTTATTATTTAAAATTAAATAAATTGAACAAAAATTGATCTTAACTAAACTAATTTAATTTACTTGTGTCTAATTTTTCATGATTTCTTTCAGAATGTAATTTTTAATATTAGTTAACTACGCCTTAAATTGAATGTACTTATTAAATATAGTTTAATAAAGGTTATTTGTGAGGATTTGATATATTGTTATAGCTGTCAAAAATAACTTAGCATGACAACAACTATTGCCTTTGACCACAAATGCATATCAAGGGTTTTGGTAAGGTTTTATGGTTAAAAAATTTAAGTAATTTATGCAATATGTTCAAGCAATTATTTTTTCAAATTCCTAGCTAAAAACATTAAAAAAAAACTTGAAAGCAAGGTTTGTGTTTGCAGAAAAAGAGATAATTATATTTTCTTTATATATCTTTTTAACTTGCAGGAAAACATTGAGGGGCATTATACTAAGAGCAATTATTGGCTCTCTTTAAAAAGTCACCGTAAGCAATTTTTTTCAGTGAAACTTACCCGGAATCTCCATTCAGTACCAGGATAGAATAAAAAAAAAAACTAAGAGAAAAAAAGGCGTTTTAAAAAGCAACAGTAACCATTGAGGATTTAGAGTTAGTTTCACATACAAAAATTGCATACAGTGTCTTCTTGAAAAGACCCTAATTATCTTATCAGCTTTTGAAGATGCCAAGATATTGCTGTTGGGTTGAAATTTTTTTTTTTTTGCTATAGAGACATTACTGAATTAAGGCTGCTTGCTAGGATGCCAAGCAGAGTAAAGTGCTTAAAGTGCTTCCAATGATATAGCTAGATTATGCCAATAGCTATTGAATTGCTAATGCCAATAGCCAATAGCTATAGAATTTGAAATATAAGGGCTTACTTTGATGACTGCAACAGTGAGTATTGTTTGAATAAACACCTTTTTAAAAAAAGGAAAAGATGTCTAAAAATTTTCTATTTAAATATATGATTTGCGGTGCAGCGTGGTGCAGTATAAGTTTTTGGTAACAACTTTGCAGTGCGGTGCCACAAATAAAAAATACTTGCGGGCTGCAGACACAAAATTTTATATTCGCGACATCACTAATGGCAATCAGAGACGAGCGAAGTCACTTTTTTTGGGGTCCGAATCCAGTCCAGCTCCATTAATTTAAACTCCAATTCCAACAATTTTTTCTAAACCATGATCCGACTCCAATCTGAATCCATGTTAATAAACTTTCATATTTATGAACAAAAAAAAAAAAGTTTGTAACAATAAGTAAGTTGGTTGTAACTTACTAATTAATCAGCCATGATATCGCAGCAAATGCCAAATAATTGCTGCCAATTACTGATAATTATATTTGTGCACCCCTGCATATTAAATTTTATGTTGTCATGACATAGTATGATAAATATTTATTTTTATACAAATTATAGGTATGTGTATTACATAACAGAAAATTTATTCAAAAAATGATATTAAGTGATGCTCATATGCTTCCTATTTATACAAGAGCAAAGCTAGCATATGATTATAAGACAATGCAGTTGGCTTTAATCATTGAACTGGCTTTTTGCTGCAATTCACCAGAGAAGCCAATTATTTAAACAAAACATTTGATAATTAGATTATACGACAAAATAGCTAGTTCCAAAATAGCTGGTCCAAAATGGCTAGTTCCAAAACAGCTTGTTCCAAAATAGCTAGTATACCAAAACAACTTGTTCCAAAATAGCTAGTATACCAAAATAGCTAATTTACCAAAATAGCTGTTTTGGGACTGGCTCTTTAGTCATATAATCGTCTGTTTCAGTGTTACCAACATTTTTTTAAAAATTATGCTAGGTAGTTGAAAAATATATAAAATTTCTAATTTGTTTTTACAAGAAATATTCTCATTCCTAATAATTAGAGCCTATTATCAAATACATATATTTCTAGGTTTAAAAAAAAAGAAAAAGAAAGCTGATATACTTTATTAAAAAGGAGGTTGTGTGTGCTAACAACAATGTCAAAACTTTTATAGAAAAGGTTTAAAATTAACACAATCTATTTAAAATTCATAAAGCAATGTTTTGTTAAAAAAAATCATTGTTTTTCCTATAAGAATAATCTATAAGAATAATAAGAAATCATTGTTTTTTGTTAAACTATTTTAGAACTAGCTATTTTGGTATACTAGCTATTATGGAACTAGCTATTTAAGATACTAGCTATTTTGGCACTAGCTATTTTGGTGTACTAGCTATTTTGGAACTAGCCATTTTGGACCAGCTATTTTAGAACTAGCTATTTTGGGACTAGCTGTTTTGGGTTTCACCCGATAATTACAGCATTTGTTGAAATAATAGAGCAATACCAAACTATAAAAATAAAGATATGAAAATATTTAGATAAGCTATTTAGATAATGAAAATTTCATTTGTTCAGAACTTAACAAAAAATTAACTCTAAACCCTCCTATTCAGGCTTCTGACCTAGACATAGCTCATCCTCTTCCTTCCAGAAAAGGAGATGCTATGATTGTCAAGTTTCTTCGACGGACACAAAGGAACTTGATCTACTCAAAGAGACAATTAAAGGGCAGTGGAGTGATCATTACAGAGTCCCTGACGAAACAAAGATTGAAGTTACTGGAAGCTGCCAAATCTGCCTTTGGATGCTTCTCGGCTTGGTCTATGAAAGGTGATGTGTATGTTTTTCATAATAAAAAACATCTTGTCAATGATTTTGTTGACATTAATAGAATTAAAAACACCTCTACCTATGCTAGTGTCACCACAAATAATCTCACTAATTAATTAACTAATTAAATATTTTTTTGGTAGCAAGTTCAAGGTTTTTAGTTGTATCTGTTCTTAAAAGAAAATCTCAGCTAAATTACATTTACTTCAATTTTTTTTTTTTTTGTAATTTAGTTTTCACACCTGTTGTTTATATTTTTCTGCTTGCTTATTTTATTTTATTTCAAACTGTTTTTAATTGTTTGTTTGTTTTACTTGTTTTAGTGTATACATTACTTTTTATTTTAATTTTTTTTTTCTTTTTATGAGTGTTTGAACATAATTTCTGCTAAATTAAAATGGTACACAACAAAACAGAGTTTTGTTTTAAATGTAGCCTTAAATTATCAAAAAACAGTCAACATTTTCAATGCCATGGATGTAACTCACATTATCACTTACTATGCAGATCTCCACAAAATGCCCAATCACAAGTTTCACCTAACTTTTATCTTAAAAACTGGTTGTGTTTGTCTTGTGCCAACTCAATCTTCCCTTTCCATTCATTAGCAAATAAGAACTTTCTGATCTTTTTAATGAAGGTTTCTTGTCAAAAATTTCTTCTGTAGAATTAAACAATCAATTTTCAAATCAACCAAATAATAGTCTCAACTTTAACAATACTGACAAAAATGATATTTTATTAGACATTTCACTAAATGATACATATTTTACAACTCAAGAAGTAAACCAATCATTTAACAAAAATGAAAACAAAACATTTTTTACCATGTGCTTAAACTTACGATCATTAGTAAATCCCCATAATTTTAACAAACTTGAATGTCTGATCTCAGAATTACAAATAAAACCTGATATAATAGCTATTAATGAAACTTGGAAAAAGCCAAGCTCATCTGGACAATATAAAAACCTAAATGGTTACAACTTTATTTCAAACCCTAGACTAAAAAGTAAAAGTGGTGGGGTTGGTATGTACATTAAAAATACATTAGTCTTTTCATTATGTTCTGAATTGTCTATAATGAAAGAAAAAGTTTTTGAGTCTTTGTTTATAAAAGTCCCCTTCAAAAACAAATCAATATTTTGTGGTACAGTTTACAGGCCACCTAGACAAGATAAAAATTCAATACATTCTTTTAATAATTCTCTTCACTATGTACTAAATAATATAAACAAAACAAAAAACAAATGTGTCATTTCAGGAGGTTTTAACTTTAACTTACTAGATTCTTTAGATCATCACACAGATGCTTTTGTAGAAACCATGTTCAGCTTTAACTATTATCCTTTAATTAACAAACCAACAAGAATTACTGAAAAAAGTAGTTCAACTATAGACCACATTTGGACTAATTTCACAAACACAAAAATTTCCAGTGGCATTATTGTTGACCCAGTAGCTGACCATTTACCCATTTTTCAAACATCATTGGAAAATTATCCCCTTTCCAAAAAAATGTCATGCAATGCTTCAGTCCACAATATCTTCTTCAATTTCAAAGATCCGTCGAACAAGATGATTTTACAACAGTCTTTCAAGAATCAGATCCTGATCAATCCTATGCGCAATAAAGTTTAATGAACTTAACAATTTAATGAACAATAAAGTTAAAAATTGTTTCACTTTAAAATGCTCCAAAGACAGACCAAACAGTTGTAAATGGTATGACAAAGAACTTGTAAAGTTACTACATAAAAAAGACAGATTATACAAACAATAAATAACTACAGGCAGTCCAAACCTAAAAGCAAAATATCAGAAGTTAAGAAATCTATACTTTAACACACTCAATTACAAGAAAAAAGAATATTTTAAACAAAAATTTACAAAGTTCAAAAACAATATCAAAAAAAGTTGGCAATGCATTAACTACTTAATTGGTAAAAACAAACAGCAAAGACCTGAAAAACTAGAACTAAATACTAATGACAAATCAATTACTGATCCTGTTGAAATCGCTAACATTTTCAATGACTGCTTCACAAACACACCTCAATTACTACTAAAAAATCTTCCACAAACAACTGTTAGTTATCATAATTTTCTTTGTACGTCAAACCCTACATCAATGTTTTTCTATCCAACAACTGCTTTTGAATTATCTCGACTTATATCTGAAACTCCTTCAAAATTCAGTGCTGGTTAGGATGGTATACCTTCTATACTACTAAAATACTTACCTATTAATGCATTGTCAGCACTGAGTTATGTTTTTAATCTTTCCCTTTCCCAAGGCAAGTTTATTATATTTTTTAAACATGCAAAAGTAATTCCTATTTTCAAAAAAGTAAACACAAAAAATGCAGCAAACTATCGACCAATTAGCTTGCTATCCAATTTTTCAAAAATTCTTGAAAAAATTGTACACGGACGTCTTTATTCGTTTTTCAATAACTCCAATCTTTTGTCCAATCACCAGTTTGGTTTTAGACAAGGGCACTCCACCTCGCATGTTATTACATTATTAACTGATAAAGTTACAACAGCCTTTGAAAACAAGCAATCAACTTTGGGGATTTTCTTAGATCTTTCTAAAGCCTTTGATACTATTGACCATAAAATCTTGCTTAACAAACTGTACCATTATGGAGTAAGAGGCATACCTTTTTCTTGGTTTAAAAGTTATCTCACAGATAGAACTCAACAAACTGAAGTCCTTGGCACTAAATCTACAAACATCAATAAACTGACATCTTCTGTCCCCCAAGGCTCAATTCTGAGACCCATCCTGTTCATAATATATGTCAATGACTTTCCTAAATGCCTGAGATACAGCAGTTGTTTAGCCTTTGCAGACGATACAATTATATTAATTTCAGGAAAAAATCAAAAAAACTTGTATAACAATGCAAATGAAGAGCTTAATAACATCGAAAACTGGTTAGTGACAAACAAGCTTTCCCTAAACATTGATAAAACAAAGTGCATGCACTTTAAAACCCTCAACACACCCACTCATAACTTAACATTGAAAATCAGAAACACTCCAATTCAAAAAATCTCATCCTTTAAACTATTAGGAGTTATTCTGGACAAACACTTGTCATGGAAAGATCACATTTTATCTCGTAAAAAAAAGTTACAAGCACTATTGGTGGTAGCTATGAAAATCAAGCCATGTTTAAGTAAAGATTCTCTCCTAATTATATATCATTCTTTATTGATTAGTCACATACGATACTGCATAAACAATTGGTGCTTTGAAAACTCCACTCTAATTAGAAAACTGCAAAGTATATGTAACAGATTTTTAAAAATGACATTTAATCTACAATACAACAGTGACGTCACAGAAGTTATGAAAGACGCTCAACTTCTTTCAATAAATAATCTTTACAACCTAGAAATAGCACAAATGATGTTTAAATATGAAAACAAACAACTTCTACCAGCATTTAATAACTTTTTCACACAAAAATCTTTAAAAATGAAAACCAGAAGCACAAATAATATCAAACTGCTTCAGAACTAAAGTAAGTCAGCAATCTCTGAAATTTGTTGGACCTAAACTCTGGAGCAAAATACCTTCAGAGATCAGGCACAGCCATTCAAGCAACACCTTCAGAAAAAAACTCACTCAACACTTGGCACGTTTTCCAAATTCCTTGTTAAATTAATGCAAATAGTTTAGTATTAGTACCAAACCTACTCTCCAATAGAATAACCAACTTTAATCTAGACTACAATTACTGGTAATCTGCTTGATTAGAACGAATATTATTATTGTTAATATTATTATTATTATTATTAGTATTCTTTTTCGGCCGTTGAGCCTTGTCTGGCCTTGTCTTTGTTATTTTTCAGAACACGGGACTTCTATCTGGAGAAACTGCTTCTAATAGAGAAGACTAGATTGTGTGGCTACCATCTCAACAGAAAATGTTCAAACAATTCTTTTATGTGTGTGTGTATTTTCTTTTTTTTCGTACCATGTTTCCATGAAATGGTCCTTTTTGACCCGTGACAGGATTTCTTTCGGTGGGTTTGTTTGCCTGTCTGACCCTTTTTGGTTAAAGGCTTGTTGTGCTTCCCACCATATTTTTGCCGTCAACGCAACAATGCCTCAAATACATGGTACGTCTTGCTTTGTTGCGCTTTTCTTTTTTGTCTCCTAGTATGTTTTTCCCTGTCTTATAATTCTATTTGTTCTATGTATTTATCTGCTTTTCTATGTAAGGTGTTGCAACCATGCACCATTCTTATAATTACTATATCAAATATTACTGTCTGCATGCTACAACGTTTAACGTTTTGTTGCTTCTTTCTTTTTCTTCTTCTGCTATAGTCCTATATGTTTGTTTATTTCTTTCTGTTTTTCTTGTGGCGGAGCAGAAATAAAAGATACTGATACTGAAGATCATACTTGCAATAATAATGAAAAAAGGTGTTCCGTTCCTAAAAATCGCCCAAATTATGTAGATTCACAATCTTATAAAAAATCTCTTTGATTTCGCGTTGGTCCGGCTCAAATAGCCGAAGAAATAACAGTTTTATAAGTAATTTAAATATTTTACATTTATTTATAAGAAAATGGCAACACTGCTTAATTTCATGAACTTTAAAGTAATTTCCAGAACTATTGGATTGACCTGTTTTGATTATGACGTAATAGTTGTGTTTGTGATTTGGATAATGTCAGAACATTCGAGTAACCTTACCAATGGTATAAATACGATTCGCTGAAAAGCATTATTATTATTAATTCGATGTTTCGTTGTGGTAACTTAAAATTGGAAAATTGTTAACTGTGTGAAGTCATAGTTTATTGGCCGCAAGTCTTTGGTTGTCTACGTCGTCGTCGTTTGAAGGACGTTTGCCGATTAACGGACCCACACTGAACATCGGAATGGGTGGATACCCTTCCGTTTTGGTAGGTTCGGTTTCGGTCTGTCATTTTTAAAATCAATGAGCAGACTTACTCACGGCCCAGGCTGCGTGAAAGCACCTACCATCTGGGCCGGTTGTCTACGTGATTGTGAAGAATTAAGCTATTGAGCTTTAACCTGTTGCTTTGATTTATACTATTCAGGCTCCTAAGTGGATTGGAGCATATTTCTTAATAAAGAAGATATTGTGGTAGTCTGAGCTGTGATTTAGCTAGACTATATTTTTGCTGTCGCTGGTTCGAAGGTCAGATCCAGCAAGAAGATTAAGAATTATCGTTTAGTAGACACCGAGATTGTGTTATTGGCGAGGCCTTTTTTACAGGCGCCAAAAAAGGTAGACGATTAAAAAACGTAATAAGTTACCAAATAAATTTGCTACAAAAATTTAAAAAACTTTCCAAAATTTAGAAAACTAAAATTTGTGGAAGTAACAAAATTTCAAAAAACTTTTTAACATCGGAACAAAATTTCAAAAACTATTTACTAAATTCTACAAAATTTCAAAAACTTTTCGCAAGGTTAACAAGCAAATTTCAAAAGATTTTTTACAAGCTAACAAGTAAATTTCAACAAGTAAAGTTTTAAGAAGATCAAGTAAATTTGTTATATAAGAAGAGCTCTTAAATTGAATAACCTACTTTGAAATAAACTGTTGGTAAAATTGCTTAATTTAATTGAACTGTGTGAAAAGAATAGTTTAATTTGAAGACTCCAGAGGGGAATTGCAAGAAAATTCCTCACAACTAAAGGTACAGTGGAATTTGGATTTTCTAATTAAGCTGTGAACTGGTAGTTTGTTTCTTTATTAATTTGTGGTAATTGTGATTTATTTCATTTGGTGGTGTATTTATTGTTAAGATTTTTAGCTATGTCTAGTAAAGATATTGACGTAGGGCTGCCCGATGTTGGCCCGTCTGGTTTGGGGTTAGATGAGGTTGTCCCGGGGGGGTGAAGGTTGGTACTCGCTTAGGGATGACCACTAGATCTATGGCCAGGGGGTAGATAATGATGGGATTATTGACCCAGAGGATAGTGTCTCCAACTTGGGGTCTAGAGCTTCATGTACCTCTGTTTTGTCTGAAGCACAAATTGAAATTCAAAGGCAGATGGAGACTAATCGCATCATGGCTGATTTAAGGTTAGCCAAACTGGCTCGGGAGGAAAAGCAAGCACAACTGGCCCGAGAGGAAAAGGAAAGGTAGGCACAACTGGCCCGAGAGGAAAAGGAAAGGCAGGCACAACTAGCCCGGGAGGAAAGGCAAAGGCAAGCACAACTGGCCCGGGAGGAAAAAGAGGCAGAGCTCAAGGCGGAGCTGGCCTTAAAAGAAGCAGCATTAAAGGCTGAATTTTTAAAGAAAGGCTTGGAATGCCGTAAATCACGGTCTGGTTCTCAAGTCAGTTCAAGGCAGTCAGTCCACACCACAACTGATTTACTTCTTGAAACCCATGGTGGGTATTTGAACAATAATAGTCGGCTGAGTAAGAATGTGATCTCTGGTGGTGATGTGTTACTCCCCAAGACTGCTGTCCGGGAGAATTTAACCTTGCAGAAGTTTTCTGACTCAAATAATTTGCTAGGTAGCAATGATAGGTCTCTGCAAGGCAATGTGGCTTTTGGGGCCGCCCGAAGTATGCCTCCTGAGTTTGATAATTATTTAGTTTCCCCTGGTGTGCCGACTGGTCGGGCAGAGACATGCCCTAAAAATTGTAGTCCATCTGGTGTTAATGCTGTTGAATATGATGGTGGTGTTAAAAATAAGTACTCGTATGTTAGTGCTGCCTTACCTGCTGTTACGAATGCTAGATCTTGCAATGTTGGTGGTTTAAATTGGAATAATGGATTGTCTCCTGTGCAGTCAGGCTCGACTCAGCAGGACAGTTTCTTTCAATATCAAAATTGTCGTACTTTCATAGATAAGGCGTCTTTGATTAATTACAACGGAAGTAATATGCCATATATTTTCTTTCATAATCGCATTAAGGCTTTAATGGATAGTTGTCCGTTCGAAAATTCACGTTTAACTTTGTTGCAAGCTGCTTGTGTTGGACTTGCTGGCCAAAATATTTCTAATCTGGTTGCTGACACACCTGGCCTGTCTGAGGCTAGGCGCATTGAAATGTCTCTTGAAAGATTGTCGCAGAGATTTGGTGTTAGAGGTGGTTTTTATGCTGAACCGGAAATCCGCAAGTTTCGGTATGGTGATAAATTAAAATCAGATTCGGCCTTTGCGCTAAAAGAATATAAAGACCAATTGTCTCAATGTTTGCTCTACGCCAAAGCTTATAATCAACCAGATAAAGTAGAAGGTCGATTTGTATTGGATTTGGCTAAGCGTTTGCCGGATGTAACTAAAAAAGAGTTCTTAAAGTTTTTGGCAAATCGGTTTGGACACACAAATGAGCCTAGTTTTGAAAGCTTATTTGAATTTATAACTGAAGAAGAATCTTACAAGTCGACAGATTTTGGTATTTCACTTCTAAATGCTTCAAGTGAATTGCGCAAATTCGAAAAGCCCCATGATAAAAGTAAAAATGCTTGCCCAGTAAGACAAACTTCCGTTAAATCACCTAATCTCCCAAGAAGGTCTGATATAAATGATAAACAGAAGAAGTCTCCAACTACTAATAGTCGACCAGAGCATCCTATGTGCATCTACTGTTCTTCGAAAGGGCTGGTTGAGCATCATTATGTATCAAATTGCTCTGAATTTTTGCGTTTGACACCTATTGATCGCAAAGATGTAATTGTTAAATCTGGTCGGTGCTTGAACTGTCTGCGTAAGCATTTTGTTAAAGATTGTTTTGCCCCCAATAGCTGTAGAAAATGTGGAGCTGCATATAGTAGAAAGCACTCTCTCTTGTTGCATGATGCCTTTGTCACACCATCTCAAGCATGTGAGAGTGGTGATAACACTTCAGAACCTTCAGTTACTGTGCGCAAAGTTGGTATTGGGAGTGTGAAGGCTGCCTTTAGTCGTGTCACAGCTGCCCGCATAATGAACCCTGTAAATGGTAAAAGCAGGTTGGTGTATGTACAGCATGACCCAGGGTCACAGGTTACTCTGGTCTCAAACAAGCTGGTACAAGATTTAGGTCTAACTACATTTGATAATGTTTCATTTGAAATGCAAACAATGACTAGTTGCAAGGCTACCACGGCAGATTTAGTCAAGTTTAATGTGCAGTCATTGCATACTGGTGAGATTTTTGGTAATGTGGTGTCAGTTGTCAATGAACCTTGGAGTGATGATGAAAATACTTTACCTCATAAACAGGACTTGAGTGTGTATGAGCACTTTAATGATATTGAAATTGTTTGCTTGGATAATTGTCATAGTGTGGATGTGTTACTGGGCAATGACAATGCCCATCTTATGTATGCGAAGCAAGAACGAATGGGCAAGAGTCAAACTGACCCGCACGCACTACTCTATCCATTAGGCTGGTTAGCCGTTGGCGGAAAAACATCCTTAAGTGAGGTACCTGTCAAAGTCTTAAGAGCCAATGTTGAAGACAAGCAAAGCAAGACATTAAGCTTGCAACAGGCTATTGACAGAAAAGATGCAGAAATTGCTGAATTGCGTAGTGTTGTTAAAGATTTATCTGTTGAAGATGAGATACCTCAATGGTCTCGCACTGATACTATTGCCAGTCAATTGGTAGAGCCCTGCATAAAGGTAAAAGATGACCGGTTTGAAATACCCGTACCTGTGATTGAGAAAGCAACATTGCCTAATAACTTTGAGTTAGCACACGAGCGACTATCGGCCCTGCGTAAGAAGGCCCTTCGACAACCTGATCTTAAAGAATTTTTAGTTGAATCTATGGCAGAAATGCAGTCCAATAATTACATTGAACGTGTGCCTGATGCTGATTGTGCAAATGACCAAAAATGGTATCTACCTTATTTTGTTACCTCTCAAGTTAAGAAGCGTATAGTGTATGATGGAAAGGCCAAGTTTAAGGGAACCTGTGTGAATGATATTATTATGTCTGGACCTGATCTTCTAAACCCCTTGCTGCATGTTTTAACCAGGTTTCGCTTAGGTAAGTATGCTTTGATGTCAGATGTCACAAAGTGTTTTTTCCAAGTTCAGTTGCCGGCTGCCCAAAGAGACCTATTTTGCTTGCTGTGGTTCGAAAACAATGATGTAGAAAGAGGTAAGTTGGTATCCTACCGTTTTCGAGTCCATCCTTGGGGCATCAAAAGTAGCCCCTACATTGCCTGTCTTGCATTTAAGAAGCTTGTTGAGGAAAACCCCACATGTGCTAGTGATATGACCCTTCAAAATATACTGCAGAACATGTATATGGATGACCTTATTTTTTCAGTAGATAGTTTAGAGAGTGCACAGACAATCACAAATGAGGCAGTGAGCCTATTTAAAAGTCGTGGATTTAAACTTGTTAAGTGGAGCGCCAATAGGGACACTATGAGTGTTTTGTCCTCTTTAAATCCTGAACTTTTGTCAGCTTCCATACGAGAATTAGACTTGTGCGGTGAGGAGCTAGCCTTGCCTTCTGCCAAAACCTTAGGCTGTGTCTGGGATCCTGACTCAGATGAGTTGCGTATTGACTGTTCATTAAAGCCTCTTGGTAAGTATACACAAAGAACCATGCTCAGTCAATTAGGACAGAATTTTGATCCACTGGGATTTGGGTCCCCTTTCTTTATTAAAGCACATTTGATATTGCAGCAGTTGGCTATAGATAAGTATGATTGGGATACAAAAGTCCCAGATGAGATTGATAAAGAGTGGGATGCATGGCTGCATTCACTTTCATTGCTGCAGAGTTTTTTGCTTCCCCGGTTCACAGACTTACGAGGGCCAGTAAGTACAATTTACTCTGATAATGGAACTACAGACAAGCTGCAGACAAAGTGCTGCCAAAATTGCTTGAGTCTACAGAATTGAAAAATTCACTTTGTAAAAAAGGTAGTGACTGGGAATTTATTCCCCCCTATGCACCCGCACAAGGTGGGGCTTGGGAAGCTATGGTGAAGCAAATCAAGCATGTGATTGCTAAAATACTTGAAAAGTCACAACGCAGACCCAGCTTTGTGGAATTGCTGACATACGTGGGAAGTGCCACCAAGATTGTAAATGATCAACCTTTGACCCCCTTAAGTGATGACCCTAGAGACTTCACAGCAATAACCCCTGCCTCGCTCTTGACTCCCTATTCAAGCCCATATTGTGTGGTAGGTTCACCACAACACAAAGACAATTTAAGGAGAGACTATCGCTTTAATATCTCTCTTAGTGACCAGTTTTGGCAAAAATGGCTGGAGTTTTACCTACCTTGGCAACAGGGGAGAAAGAAGTGGTTGAAAATGGTACAGAACCTAACGCCAGGACAATTGGTAATCTTAACCTCAATGGAAGATGTATCAAAACGAGGCAAATACCAACTTGGGAGGGTGCATGAGGTCATTCCCCAGAGTAGAAATGGAAAGCAAATTGTGCGTAGAGTTAAAGTTGCCACTACTAGTACAGATGAAAGCACTGGTGAGGTCAAAGTGGTTTATGTATTAAGGGACCTTTCTTGTATTGCCCCAGTAGACTGCCCCTTAGATAGCTGAAATTTCAACTTGGCAAGGATGACAGAGGGCAGACCCTGCCATAATATTTTTACTTGGTTGTGTTGTTATTTTCTGTGTTTTTGTTTATTTATGTGCTTCGCTTATTGGATTTTCTATTGGAAGAATAAGACGTTCCTGTTGATAGTAGAAGACATTAGCTGTAGTCTATGCTATATTTGGCCCTATTTACATGTAATGAATCTGAGATATTGCTGCTTAAATTGTTAAAGAAAGCTGTGTACTACTTCTGCCCTGGTGATTCATAAATGCTGACTTTGAAATTGAATTGTTGATTTGAAGCAGGCAATAGGTTGCAGCAAATATAAACTACTGATGTTTCTGTTATTCACATTTGTGCTGTATACAAGATATTGATTACAATTGGCTGCAGTGTTAAAGTTAGTGTATTTCATTTATTTATTGTGCTGTGTTTCTTTTTTATTGAGTATCGAGTTAAGTGAAGTTGTGTATTTGTACATCGAATTCAAGTGTCTTTGTGATTTGTTAAGTTGCGATTTTTCGAACTTCATTTGTGTTCATAGGCGTACGCAAGGGGGGGGTTTCAGGGGTCAAAACCCCCCCTTGAAGAATGGTGTTCAGTCATATATACAGTACATTGTAATAAATAGGCTTTAATAATAGGATTTTGGTTTCTATTGTTTACTGCACTTTTTAAACTTAATTACTGCTTGCGCATCAATTTTTGCTATCGTTTAAATTGCTTCAAAGTTAGCTAATGTACTGTACATTGCCACTGTGAAGAAGACTTTCAAACTTGTAAAATATTGAAAGTTAAGCATGGGAATGGAAATAAACTTCCTGGGAACAATAGCTTCAGTTCACAATTTTTTAATGCTCCAAAACTTCAAAACATTTTGCGCAAGTCCATCAACACGATTTCGTCAACAACAAAAGCTTAAAAACTTGTTCAAATTTGTGCTATCAGATGGGTCGATCGACACGAGAGTGTTAGTACTTTTTCAAATTTACAATTTACCGTTGTAGAAGCTTTGGCAGAAATTTTAGCATGGCCAGACAGAGAAACCTCATCACGAGCTCTGCAGTTGCTATCGACAATTACGCAAAGTGAATTTTGCATTGCTCTCTTAGTTTTAAAATACGTTTTTGGATACAGTGTTGTTTTGTGTAAAGTTAAGCAAAAAAAGTCGATAAACCTTCTTGAAGCCGTCAACATTGCACAGGATATTGCAAATGAGTTGAAGTGTCTTAGAGAAAAAACCAAATATGAATTTCCCCAGCTCTATATTTTTGCGCAAGAAACGGCAAAGCCGAAGATTTTATTTTGAAAATATCATGCTCTCTTGAAGACAGACCAATCGATGCAATATTGCTGCTGTAACAGATGAAGAACATTTTAGACTAGGGATTTTTATTCTATTTTTTGATAACTTTATTGTCACTCTCAAAGCAAGATTTACAGCCCACAAATCGATTATTGGTGAATTTCAATGTTTAATTTCTGCTGATCAAACTAGTGCACCAACTCCTCAACAAATTAAAAGTATTCAAGTTTTGGGAAAATTTTACGAGAATGATTTAACGAAATCCTGGGGAGAATTAGTGCCTGAACTGATATTATGTTACAGGAAACTTTTTCGGTTGAACGCAGCAGAAAGACCAACTAATGCGTTGAGCAGCATCAAGGAATGCACTTCCGATGCTGTTCCGAACATATTTACATTAATGACCATTTTGTTAACTCTTCCAGTGATAACATGCACTAGTGAACAATTGTAAAGCTTTCCACATTACGCAGACAAAAACGTGCTTACGAAACACAAGTGGTATCACTCCAATGAATGGATCTGCATTACTAAACATTTATAGGAGCCACACGCGTGCCTTGCCTTGATGATGTAATTAACAGATTAAGTGAAAAAACAGGCGTTTGAATATAAGCCTTTAAAAAAACTTTAAATATTTGTTAAGTAAGGTTATTTTTTTGTTCGTATGATTTTCCACCTATTGTTCTCATCATTTACACGAGTTGCTTTTAATTTGAAAAGTTTCTTGTCATGATTGAATTACTCGCACATACCTTTTCAATAGTTAGTTTTACGGTTTGGTAAAAAGAAATTCATGCTACTGCAAGATGTTCTTAAAACCAAAACACTTTATTTTTGAATGTAGGCCTAATTTTGGAAGTTTTTGCCCATTACCAGGACTACTGAGAGCAATCACATTTTCGGCTCCAAACCCCCCCCCTTTACAAATTTCTGCGTACGCCACAAATTGTGTTGAAATTTGGCAACTGTGTGTCAAATTGGGGCCGCTTTGTTCCGTTCCTAAAAATCGCCCAAATTATGTAGATTCACAATCTTATAAAAAATATCTTTGATTTCGCGTTGGTCCGGCTCAAATAGCCGAAGAAATAACAGTTTTATAAGTAATTTAAATATTTTACATTTATTTGTAAGAAAATGGCAACACTGCTTAATTTCATGAACTTTAAAGTAATTTCCAGAACTATCCGATTGACCTGTTTTGATTATGACGTAATAGTGTTGGTGATTGAGATAATTTCAGAACATTCGAGTAACCTTACTGATTGGTATAAATACGGTTTGCTGAAAAGCAGCATTATAATTCGATGTTTCGTTGTGGTAACTTAAAATTGGAAAATTGTTAACTGTGTGAAGTCATAGTTTATTGGCCGCAAGTCTTTGGTGGTCTACGTGTTTTTGAAGAATTAAGCTATTGAATTTATTTGCTGTTATACTATTCGGGCTCCTAAGTGGATTGGAGCATATTTCTTAATAAAGAAGATATTGTGGTAGTCTGAGCTGTGATTTAGCTAGACTATATTTTTGCTGTCGCTGGTTCGAAAGTCAGATCCAGCAAGAAGATTAAGAATTATCGTTTAGTAGACACCGAGATTGTGTTACTGGCGAGGCCTTCTTTACAGGCGCCAAAAAAGGTAGACGATTAAATAACATAATAAGTTACCGAATAAATTTGCTACAAAATTTCAAAAACTTTTTAACATCGGAACAAAATTTCAAAAAACTTTCCAAAATTTCAAAAACTAAATTTTGTGGAAGTAACAAAATTTCAAAAACTATTTACTAAATTCTACAGGGGCGTTACCTTCAACAATGAAGAGGACCTTAAAAACTGGCTCAACAAATTCTTCGATACCAGACCCGGGAATTTTTGGCGAAACGGCATCGACAAATTGGTCGAGAGGTGGGAGGAGGTCGTAAACAGCAACGGAGAATACATAATTTATTAATTTATAGCCATAACTTTTTGTTTTTGTTTAAATAAAAATCTTTGATAAAAACGCTACGAACATATTCCTCAACCTAATATATGTGGCGAAAAAAACCGTGTCCAATCTGTTAAAAGGGTGTTAGAGTCAATTCCGTTCAATGCAGAAAACTGGATAAAAGTGCTGAGAAATTAAAAGGCGCTTGACAAAGGTGAAAATGTTTAGAGTGCAATATGTGCCAAACAAACCAAGTTGCTGCAGATTCATTAAAAAGTAAACATGGCTGAAGATATCATTGAAAAAGGGAAGATGTTTTGCTATCTTGAAAATGTTTTGTGGGCAAAAAGTGAAATTTTGGAAGCAGTGGCAGCAAAAATAAGAGCTGGGTGTAAGAGATTTAAGAATGTTACATGTGTATTATGCAAGAAAGGTTTGTTGGTAAAGTTAAGGAGACTTGTATATAAAATATATATATCAAAAGTGCAATGAACTACAGAGAAGAATGCCAGCCAACAAAGGTAAACACTAGAAGGAGAATGGAGTCCACCCAAATAAGAATGGTTCAAATGATAAGTAGCATGATACTGCAGGATAAAGCAAAAAGTGAGCTAATGCTAAAGATGATTTGTGTTGAACCACAGAAGGGGATTTTCGAGAAATGAAACACTGAAGTGGTTTAGGCACGTAGAGAGCAAAAAAGCTCCAGCGATGGCTATAAAAATTATTATTAAAGGTAAGAAAAAAAGGAAGACCTAAACTACTATGGATGGAGATATTGAGAAAAACATAAGAGGGTTATGATAAAAGTTGGCAAAAACACAAGAGTGGAGGTGCGGCTGCAAGAACGGCTCAACGCAGGTAGCCTGATAGCACGTTGTGTTTCTTGCTTCAGGACGAAAATGGGTGATGACATATAAATTAACATAAATGCAACAACTTTTATAAGTAGAATAAACAAATAGAAAGTGTGACAAAAAAGAAACCAGACTGTATCAACCACGCTGTCGGCACAATGCTAATCGGCAAGCCACTTGCTCACCGTGAGACACAAATTTCTTAGCTCTATTGTGTTGCATTTTCTTTAACTTAAGTCATTCCGTTTTTGTGTTTTAGGCTTTTATGTAACATAGTGTTGGTAGCCTTTGTCACACTTTTGTTACTTTAAGTCGCGTTTGTTTGTACTCCGTGCTGTTGGCTGTTACAAAACTATTAGTAGCTCAAAAATGGAACAACGAATCAACTTGAAGCTGAGGAAGACTCCAACTTGAGTGTTTTAAACTTCTTAAAGAGGTTTAGGCCTATGGTGAAGATGTGATGTCGAGGACACAAGTCTTCAAATGACACAAACATTTTGAGAAAACCCGCAATGAAGTGGAGGATGATGAAAACATCACTAAAGTGAGGCTGCTGGCGCAAAGTGATCGCAGGTTGGCAGTACAAATGATATCACATGAACCGAGCCTAAACAGAAAATCAGTGCAGAAAATCTTGCTGATGATCTGGGGATGCGAAAGGTGTGTGCCAAAATAATGCCCAAGATTTTATCAGAAGACCAGAAGCAGAACCAGAACCAAGTAAAATTTTGTAAAGACATGCTGGAGAAAATTAAAGACGATCCAGATATTCTTAGGCAGATCATCACAGGAGATCAAACTTGGGTTTTCCAATACAATCCTAAAACAAAGAGGCAAAGCATGCAGTGGAAGACTGCAGAATCACCCAGACCCAAGAAGGAATGCATGTCAAAATAAAAAATCAAGGTCATGCTGATCACTTTTTTCAATCAGAAGGGTAGAAGGTTTCAGAATAGTGCAAGGTTTCAAACCGAGACCATGATGATCATAAGCATGGTGCTTTACCACTTGACCACGCTGCTGACTATATTGCTAATTCATCCAAATAAAATATTTAGTCTACTTAAATTTTTGAAGCTTGTTGACATCTAAAATATCTTCTGCTTTCTTTCCTTTTCTTCTAGCCATCTTTATATGAATTGGCAAATATAGCATCAGGTCAAGAGTAGATTGCTTTTGCCTGTGTAATTAAACAGTTTCTATCTAATTCTGTCTTCCCTGCCCAGCCATTTTAGATGACCACAAAGGAACTCTTAGTTCATTCCTTGAAAATAAATTTGCACCGGATTTTGAAACTTTCAAATCCTTATAATTATCAACTTAAATTTAGAAATTGCTGCTCCTTAGAGCTACTATGCCCATATGTAACAAACAACCACCAAAATAAACTTTAACTAAGAAAATGCATATAAAAAAAAATCAAACTAACTGCATATACATACCTTTTCCTCAGAAAACACATAAACTTTAGCTACAGTTAAAGGTTTTTATGTTTTATAAGGTATTTTTTTTCTGCAACATATGTAGCCAATAAATGAAATCTTTGGAACAGCTATGTATGAAATACCATAACTTGTTTTCTTTTGTTTTCTGCAGCATGATTTTCTGATAAGAATTAGTTTCTTTTAACTGAATCATTAACCAAAAAAAAAAAAAGACTGAAGATTGTGGAGGAAGCCAGAAAGGTATTTGGTTTTGGCAATGTCTGGAGCATGAAAGGTATTGTATACTGTTCATTCAAAGGTAAGAAACAAGCTATTATTAAACTATTCGATATTAGTAAGATAAGATTTTCTTCTTAATTAACTAGTAGTTTCAATAACCAAAACTAATACAGTACTTGATTTAACCTTACCACGACACATCATAATTTTCTTGAAATTAACTTTAGCTTATCTTTATATAATTATCCATTTTATACATCTTAAATCAATTTAAAATTTGTGTTTTATTTATTTGTATTTTTTTTCTTTACTTTTTGTTTATTTTATTACATATTATTATTTATTTAAATTTAATTTTTTTTGTTTTATTTATATATATATAATTACTCATTTGTGCAACATAAATTTTAAATATTATGACTTTGAGACAACTTGTATGTAAATTTTGCCAAAAAACAATCAGAAAAGACTTTGTGCCTATTCAATGCCAAACATGTTTCGCTCACTTTCATAAAAAAATGTGCTAAAATACTTAACAACCAAGCAATAGCCTCAAATAATTTTTAGTGTAAATGTAATTCTTATGAACATAAAAATTCCCATGTTTCACATAATTCTGGTAAAGAAAAAATTGTAAGTAGTAAATCTGAAAAATATTTTAATGCAGAAAAATTAAATTCAATTTTTGTTGATGACAGTAATTCTGAAAATAAAGAACATGATAACTTAATTGACCCAAATAGTCATCACTTTCAAGAGCAATACTTGGAAATTCAATCTACAAAATCATTGATCTTTAATAAAAAAAATTGTAATAGTTTTCTTATTATTTGTGTTAATATTAGGTCACTCTCTAATCCTTTAAATTTTAGTAAATTAGAAAGCTTTGTTTATAATCTAAACCCCAAACCAGACATAATTGCTGTAACTGAAACATGGATTCAGAATAATTCACCTGGCCCATACTGTTATCTTGAAAATTATAATTTTATCTTTAACAGCAGAAAAATTACCAAGGGTGGTGGAATTGGTTTATATATTAAAAATTGCTATAAATTTAACCTAATTGATGAACTAACAATAATGAATGAAAAAATTTTTGAATCAATTTTTATAAAAATTCAATTACATAATGAAAATTTATTCTGTGGTAACATTTATAGATCTCCTTCTAATGACAGTTACTTAAATGAAAGCTTTTTGAATAATCTTTACAATCGTATCCATAATAGTAATGAATCACTAAACAAATGTTTTATCACTGGAGACTTTAATTATAATTTATCAAATCAAGATAATGAACATGTATGCAATTTTATTGAAATGATGCTTGAAGGTCATTACTTTCCAGTTATTAACAAATCGACTTGCATCACAGATACAAGTGCAACAGTATTAGACCACATCTGGACAAATTTACACCATCAGCACATAAAATCAGGAATCATTTTAAATCCACTTTCTGACCATCTACCAGTGTATATGTATTTTAATCTTAATAAACAGAATTTGTATAGACCTCAACAAAAAAGATCTTTTACCCCCCAAAATATAACCAAGTTTAATGAAATCTTAGAAAAAATAGTGATATTAATGCAATACTAAATGAAACTAATACTAATTTAGCATTTAAATTATTAATGGACAGTTATAAATCTACTTTTAACTACTGCTTCCCTTTTATCAAGCAAAATATTGAAAACAAAAATAAGCAGCCATGGTTTGATAATGATCTTTATTTACTAATGCTTAAAAAAAACAAGTGTTTTAAAAAGTTTTTGAAAAATAGGAGTGTTTTAAATAAAGCAAACTTCAATAAAGAAAGAAATACATACAATCGCGCCTTACAAGAAAAAAAACAAAGTTATTTTAGACAAACATTTAAGAAATTAAGTAATAATTTTAAAGAGACCTGGAAAAATATAAACAAGCAATTAGGTAAAGTTAAATCATCAGCATGTTCTTCCATATCCATAAACAATAATTTGGTAAATGACTCTCTCCAGATTACTAATTATTTTAATGACTAATTTGTCAATGTTGCAAATAATTTAGTATCAGATTTACCCCAAACATCTCATAGTTTTCAAACATTTATGCAATCTCCCACATTGAGCACACTTTATCTCTATCCTACTAGTTTGACTGAAATAAAAAAACTAATCAGTAACCTTCAGCCTAAAAAAAGTATTGGCATTGATGAAATTCCCCCAACTATTTTAAAAAGCACACCAGACAATATATTAATAGCTCTAACACATGTGTTTAATTTTTCGTTAGCTGGTGGTGAATTTATCTCTGACTTTAAAACTGCAAAAGTAGCACCAATTCATAAAAAGGTTAGTGTAACTAATGTATGCAATTATCGCCCAATCAGCTTACTTTGCTCCATGTCAAAAATATTGGAAAAGCAAAAGTTAATATACAATCGTGTAGTATTATTCTTAAAAAAACAAAACTTTTTTTATAAATATCAATTTGGCTTCAGAAAAAATCACTCAACTAGTCACGCAACTTCATTATTAATTGAAAATATTGCTGAAGCTTTTGAAAACAAAGAACACGTACTAGGCGTATTTCTTGATCTATCTAAAGCATTCGATACGATTTATCATAAAATTTTATTATCCAAATTATGGCATTGTGGAATTCGTGGTGTAGCGCATGATTGGTTTTGCGTAGTAACAGAAAACAATTAGTTAAAATAAATAATATCTGCTCCAATACTAAGTCAATAAAATATGGTGTCCCTCAGGGTTCAATTTTAGGTCCTTTCCAATTCTCAATTTATGTAAATGATTTAAATAATTGCTTGACCTTAGGAAAATGCATCATGTATGCAGACGACACTAACATATTTTTAAAAAGTAATTGCTATGAAACCTTATATTATGAAGCTGCAAACAAGGAGTTAGTGAACATAGATAAGTGGCTTCTAGCAAATCGACTATTTCTAAACACTGACAAAACACATTATGTGATCTTTCGCACACCCAAAACAAAGCCTCCATCAAAAAAACTGACAATTTCAATCAGAAATAAATTTATTTCTCAGCAACCAAAAACGAAATTTTTAGGAATAATATTTCATGAACATTTAAGTTGGAAATTGCATATGGACTTTGTTCTACGAAAAATCTGCGTAAGTTATGGTACTATAAAAAAAATTTCAAAACACTTTGACAAAAAAACTTTGCTTGTATTGTACAACTCCCTAATAATCAGTCATATAAGATATTGCATTACAACTTGGCATATTGGTAATAAAACCACAGCCTCAAAAATTCAACAAATCGCTAATGAATTTATACGATTGACATTTGGATTACATCACAGAGCTAACGTTACTGACATCTTGCGAAACAACAACATAATGACAATTGATCAAATAACCGAATTAGAAATAACTTGTTTTATGTACAAATATATAAAAGGCATGTTACCACCATGCTTTGATCATTTTTTTCAAAATAACATGGTAAGCGACAATCTCACCAAATGTACAAGAAGCCAGTCCAAATTCTATCCCTCATTTTGTAGATTAAATATAACTAAACAATCTTTAAGATACAGAGGTCCTCTTGCTTGGAATAAAGTCCCATCAAGCATTAAACAGATAAAATCATATAGTAAATTTCCAACAGAATTTCAAAAGCACCTTATAGCAACGTAATTTTTAATGGTAATAGACTTTACAAATTTTAAAACATCTACTACTGGTTTTTATTAGTACAGGTAACTCCACCTAATTGGACAAAGAAATTGAAGGTGATAAAAGCCCGATGCGACTTCAAAGGCAACATCCAGATCATTACGGCCCGTCCAGTTCGATGAAAATTCACATAATTTACTTCTTTTGCACCTATTCTTGTTTGCTATTTGTATGTTTTATTTTACGTACATAAATTTTTGTCCAGCCATATGCTTTTGAAATGGTCCTTTTGACCCGTGGCAGGATTTCTTTTGGTGGGTTTCTTTGCCTGCCTGACCCTTTTCGGTCCTGACCCTTTTGGTCTTTGAGTTTGTTGTTTCTCCCACCCATGATTATACAACATTCTCTTAATATGGCTCGGATGTGTGTATTAATTATCTTCTTTTCGCTTTCCTTTTCTTATTAACAGCACATCGCTTTGTTCAAAGGTACGGCGACCATGCACAACTGACTGTGCAAGTAATAACGTACTTCGTTTAGTCGCTGCTTCCTTATTCACAATCTTTATTTCTACATGCACTATGATTAATTTCAAGTTGATTGTGAGTAAAAACGAAAAAAAAAAAAAAAACAGTTTAATGTAAATTTTTTTTAATTTGAGAAAACAACAGCTTTTGTTTTCTGCAAATTTAAAAAAATTTACATTAAACTGTTAAAAGAACCAATTCTTATCAGAAAATCATATTTTGTTTTGTAGTTTCTTTTCTTCCCGCCAACGGCAGGCATCTTTTTATTTGTAATGGCGTACACTTACGCGTTTGCGAAAATTTGTTCCTACCTGCTGCAAAAGTAATGGTACGTTGTGTCTTTGGAGATGAATCAGTGAAAAAACTTAACTCTATCTCTCTGTCTAATAATACAGTCCAACGAAGAATTGAGGAAATGTCAGTGGATATTTTGCAGCAAGTGATTAGTGATATTTGTATATCGGAAAGTGGATTCGCAATTCAACTTGACGAGTCTACAGATGTAACAAACTGTGCTCAGCTACTAATTTTTGTTCGATGTGTAGGAAAAGAAGGCGTTAAAGAAGAGTTCTTGATGGATGCGGCATTAGAAGCAACAACTAAAGAAGATATTTTTCAAATGGTGAATTCTTGTTTCAAGCAACATGGTTTAAAATGGGAAAACCTAAGGGGCTGCACAACGGATGGGGCCCCAGCTAAAGGACAAAAGTCTGGTTTTAGAGCTCGTGCCATGGAAGTAGCTCCTCATGTAGAATTTTTGCACGGCATGATCCACCGGTTTGCATTGTCATGCAAAGTCCTTCCTGCTGAATTCTTTGACGTTTTATCACTGGTGATTAAGATGGTCAACAATGTAAAAGGGAATGCGCTAAACAGCTGGTTGTTTAAAATTCTCTGTGAAGATTTAGGTGCCGATCACAGTGTACTTCTATTTCACAGAAAACGTGCGTTGGCTCTCCAGAGGAAATGTTACTAAACGTGTATATGAGCTTCGTAAAGAATTGCTGGGATTTTTCCAACAATCCAACAAATGTGAACTCTTGTCACTTCCTTGAGGGATGATTTTTTATATTTTGATCTTTGCCTACTTGATTAATGTTTTTGATGCTCAGAATATGCTAAACAAGAATCTCCAAGGAAAAGACCTAACAGTGTATGAATTCATAGCTAAAGTCAACGTATTTCTGGCCAAACTTCGGTTGTGGAGGGGAAATATTTGCTCTGGCTATCACACTTCATTACTAATAATTTTAATCATAACGATGTAGTTTAGCCCCGTTAAAAGTAATTCGTAGTTTTATTATAAGATAATAATCGCGTCTCTTTGAGCGCTGCTCTCATGTAACATCCGATTCGTTTTATTGCTCGATACGTGTATCTTCTTTTCTCTTTTGCTCGACCGTATTGACGTAATATCTTTTTGATCAACGTCACTGTAATAGTGTAATAGAACGTTTGCATATATACTAGGTGGCTCGAAAAAAAGCGTATTCTCCAGAAAGTTGTAGAATTGTCTAACGTTTACGAGAAATTTGCGTCACGTGATCTTTTCTATATAAAGCCGATGCGTAGCAAATTATTATTATTATTGTGAGGTAATTTGAAGCGACTCGAGGGATGGCTCGAGTGAAAGTGATTTTGTTTGGCCACAGGAGGTGGACCGTTAGATTTTGTGTCGGTTGACAATTGTTGGATTTATTTTGCGCCAGTGGTTGGGAGTTGTGTTCTACAGAGGTAGAATTAGTTGTGTTGATTGAATCAAGTTATAGTGTTGATTTTCGCTTTGCAGTGTGGCAAAGCGTGGAATAGATTTCGTCGGTCGTGATTTTTGTAATACATTCGTTCTTATTAGAGACAGTGGCCTCTGTTTGTTGTGAGAAAAAGTCTTTAACAAAACCAATCAGAGCTTTCGTTAAACCAACTTGTTCAGCTGGTAAAAAGTTTTTGAAATTTTTGTAGAAATTAATTCAGTAACTCAGTACTTTGTTCAATATTCTAATCTTTCGGTGCCTGTAATGAAGGCTCTCACCGAAAAACACAATCTTGGCCGCCTACCAAAAGACAAAATTCTTAAATCTTCTCACTGGACCTTTCTAGGAACCAGTAACAGCAAAACTATAGTCTAGCTAAACCACAGCTCAGACTACCACAATAACTTCTTTATTAAAAGATATGCCCCAATCCACTTAGGAGCCCAAAATAGTATACAATCAAAAACAGGTAAAGCTCAACAGCTTAATTCTTCACAATAACGTAGGCAACCAGAGACTTGCGGTCAAAAACTATGAATTCACACAGCTAACAAATTTCCAATTACAATGGTTACAATGAATAATAATAACGCTTCCGAGCGAGCCTTATTTATATCAATCGGTCATAAGTTGCTCGAATGTTCTGAAACTTACTAAGATCAAGCCAATCACAAATAACCATTATTACGTCACCATTGCTAGCCATTCAAATGAATAATCTAATATATTCTTCAAGAATTACGAAATTAAGCAGTGTTGCCATTTTCTTGTAAATTTATTTATTTTTATTTATTTATTTATCTCAGACCCAAAAGCGTCCATATATGCACACACAGGCAAAAAAAAAAAAGAAAAAGAAATATCAACCCTAAAAGATGCACAATAAAAAAATACAAGTTTAAAACAAAGTTCGCACAAAATATTGGTAATAAAACGATTTATGCCATAAGTCCGATGACATTAATGACATAATGAAAATATTTTGGGAGTTTCAACAACGATTAGTGAAAGAAAAAATTTATTTTCTAATTAGAGCATCGAAGGTATCAATGTTTGATTGTACTTGATGGTTACGAGCACTAACACATCGCGGTATATGGTGCAAAATTCTATAAGAATCATTGTAAGCAACACGTAATCGACTGAAGTAAATAAATGTAAAATATTTAAAATGCTTATAGAAACGTTATTTCTTCACTTATTTGAGCCGGACCAAAGCGAAATCAAAGAGATTTTTCAGGAGATTGTAAATATACATAATGGGGGCAATTTTTAAAAACGAAACACAACTGTATAAAGGCTTCAGGCTCGTAGCAAGACTACTTCTTGAGCCGGATAAAATAAAATTTAGACACAGCTTTGTTTCAGCGCAGGTATTCGGGTTACCTAGCTCAACTGGTCCTTTGGGATTCCCGAACAAAGTCTGTGACACTGGCACCTTTTCCATGTTTAGTACAGTAACAGATTTTCTGTGTCAAAATCCCCAAATTGAGACCACAAGTTTCTCGGAATTGGTCACTGAACATCTCATGAAGTTGGAAAAGGAAATTGACGGCTATTTTCCAAGTCTTGGTAAAGACGAAGCTGCATATTTTAGGAATCCTTTCAACTCGAACGCTCAGACACTGAAGGCTGGGACAGGTATGCAAGAGGAACTGATTGAACTTCAACATGATGGGTTTGCACGCGATGTGTACTCTGAGAAAAATTTGGGAGATTTTTGGTTTGTGCAAGTCATACAAAAGGATTGCGGAACCTGCCATTCAAGCATTATTGTTGTTTCCATCAACATGGTTGTATGAATCGAAATTTTCAGTGATGCTTGGAATCAAATCAAAGTACCGATCACAGCTCAAAACACCTGAACATGATCTTTGTTGTGCTGTTGCTAATTTTTCACCGCGTATTAATGAGCTTGTTGCTAAAAAGCAGGTTCATCCATCACATTAGCTAGGACTGCTGGGTTTATTCAGCCGATATATTGTTAGTTTGATTGTAGTGTTTGTTTAAGCTTAGATTATATTGTTATAAATAACTTTGTGTGCTTTGATTAGTACTAATCACGTAGCTTTTTCGTTTTAAACTAAAATAATTAATTTTAAAGATTCAGTAAATTTAGAGGGAATGTAATGGGTTGCCTAGCTATAGAAAAAAGTTGTGCGTTAGAGCAAGTTGAGCTTTGCAGCTAAAAATATGAGACAATTTTGGGGGTACACGAGCGAATCTATAATTGTCCAAAGGGTACCCATGAACAGAAAGTTTGGGAAACCCTGTCCTAAAGTAACAGCATATTTTAATAAGTCTGATATGAGCTTGTCAAAAGTTATAAAAGACACAGTGTTAAATAACAAATATAACAAATATATTCATTTTGCCAAACACACAAACATAAATTTTGTAATACACATAGACGGTAATGTTAAAAGAAAATTGAAATATGTGTGTGAAGGTAGGGGGCACTGAAGAACATACGTTATCAAGTCAAGTGCCCCCACATCCAATACAGTCGAAAAACAAAATTTACATTTTTTTTTATTTAATTGCTTGTATCAGACACCAAGTTCCATAGACAGGCAATGACAAGGCATAACAATACAAGACACAAAAGCAGAACACCATGAGAAAAGAAAAAAATTAACCAATATATATTAATTGAGTATTTTAATACATATAGCCTACTGATACAAATCTTTTGATGTAAAATCAATGCAGTAAAAAAGAAACAAATTATTGAAAAATAACGACAGAGAAAAGGAACAACTCAGAAAAAGGCCACAATGAAAAGAGTAAAATTCAATACTGTTTATACGTTTCTTTGAAAGACACCTAATGCCTGTCTTTCATTGTGTCGTCAATCGAATACCAAAGTTTGACTCCACGGAAGGTGAGGAGCTGCTGTCCAATTGTTTTAGATACACATGGAAGAAAATAAGTTGATTTTTCTGTTTGTCTAGTGTTGTGAGAGTGTATTTCTTTTATTTTTTTGAATAGCTGAGCAAAAACAGCAGGTAATCTGTCAGAGTATAGCTGATACATAAATTTTTCTAATTCAAGATGATATATATCTGAGATTTTCAAAATACTTAATTGCTTGTACATTGTATTGATTGGTGTGTAGATAGAGCTGAATGTTGCAATTCTAATAATGCGATTTAGACGAACTTCTATTTTTTTGTTAACAGTTTTGTAGCAATACCCCAAGTTAATATGCCATATTGAATTCGTGAATAAACAAAGTTATAATAGAGCAGGCAAAGAGTTTTTCTCGTAACATAATTGCGCAATCGACAGAACAGACCAGAATAGTTCAGTTGCATTTGTTGTATCAGATGTAAGACCATTAAGTGAAGTAGAAAGTGATGGATTAATACAGTTTGCAAATGTAATGATAAAAGTTGGAGCTACACATGGCATTGTTAATGCAAAAGTAATACTTCCATCCCGATTCACTATAAAAAAAAGCATAGAAGAAAGTGCATCATCTTCAAGTGAAAAGCTAATAGAGGAAGTATATAAGGCTATTAAAAAATATAGTTTAGTTGGTATTACCACAGATTTATGAACAGATCTAAGATCACGTAACTTTTATTCTATCACCATACATTTTATTAGCAGCAATCTTTTTGAATAAGAGTGATATGTGTGAAAGAATTTAATGAGGCAAAAACAGCAGAAAACCTTAAAAAAATACTTTTTGAAAGTTTATCAGATTTTGGAATGCCTTTTGAAACATTGATGGATCATTGTTTTTTGTTTGATCATTGTTTGGCTGATTAATTAGTAAGTTATGACCAACTTACTTATTTTTACAAGATTTTATTTTTTGTTCGTATATATGAAATTTTATTAACATGAAGTCGGATTAGAGTCGGATCATGGTTTCAAAAGAATTCTTGGAGTCGGATTGGAGTTGGAGTTTAAATCAATGGAGTCGGACTGGATGCGGACCCCAAAAAAAGTGACTCCGCTCATCTCTGCTGAGTAGTTGTCTGCTAGTGATGTCAACCGCGCAGCGTACGCGGCCGCGCAGTGCAGTGTAGTAACCTTTTTTGGAGGATCTTGCCGTGTACAGCGCCGCGCCGCGTGCAAATTATGAAAAGTTTACATTTAAATTTTAAGCAAATCTTATTTTGCATAATGCTATTGCTTGGGTTGCCGATTTAGTTGTTTCCCTTCATTAATCTAATCACAGAAAGCAAAGTGTCAGGAGTATAATCAACTGAATAGCCTCTTTCTATAGTACCGGTAATTTATAATGTAAATAGCGCGTAAAGCGGCCAAAAAGAAAAAAAAAATATGAGAGAAGCTAAAATAAATAAAGAGAGAGGTGAAGTGCTCTAGTGATGTCAACCGCGCAGGGTACGCGGCCGCGCATTGCAGCGTAGTAACCTTTTTTGGAGGATCTTGCCACGTACCGCGCCGCGCCGCGTGCAAATTATGAAAAGTTTACATTTAAATTTTAAGCAAATCCTACTTTGCATGCTTGGGTTGTCCATTTAGTTGTTCCTCTTCATTAATCTAATCACAGAAAGCAAAGTGTCAGGAGCATAATCAACTGAATAGCCTCTTTGCATAATGCCGATAATCTATAATGTAAATAGCGCGTAAAGCGGCCAAAAAGAAAAAAAATATGAGAGAAACTAAAATAAATAGGGTATAGTGATGTCAACCGCGCAGTGCCGCGTAGTAACCTTTTTTGGAGGATCTTGCCGCATACCGCGCCGCGCCGCGCCGCGTCCAATTTATGAAAAGTTTACATTTAAATTTTAAGCAAATCTTATTTTGTATAATGCTATTGCTTGGGTTGCCGATTTAGTTGCTCCCCTTCATTAATCTAATCACAGAAAGCAAAGTGTCAGGAGCATAATCAACTGAATAGCCTCTTACCATAGTACCGGTAATTTATAATGTAAATAGCGCGTAAAGCGGCCAAAAAGAAATATGAGAGAAACTAAAATAAATAAAGAGAGAGGTGAACTTGTGGCGATTACCACATTTTCACGCTTGACATAATTGTATTTTTTTATTCGTTTATTCATTTTTTTCTTTTTGATAAAAAACGAGAGAGTCTTTGTTCAGCGAAAAAGCACATGTCAAAAAGTTTGAATCAAATTTGGTTTTTAAGAATAATTGAGTTTAAAAAGGATTGTTGGTTTATGAATAAAAAGAAGATTTATAAAAAGTTTTGTGGAATTTATATGTAGCTAGAGTTATATAAACCAGTAACCGCTACAAACTGCTCTCAAACTTAAAGAAAGCAATGGAATCTAATTGTACAGCAGAGAAAGGCTTGTAAAAAATATTACTAAGAAAGAATAAGCAATGTAAATTTTGAAAATAAACTTGAGTTAGAGTATGTGAAGCTTCCCCTTTTTTTTAATCAACTTGGCATTTGAATTATTTTATTCCTTTTAGCCGATTATTAAATGCCAAAACAAAGTCTTAGCTTTTTTTTTTTTTATCATTTTTTAGGGTTTTTATTCATTTTTTGCCGTTGGTAACCTCGCAACTTTTGGGGATTCACCAAAATTTAAAAAGTAATGCACTAAACTCGGCTAATAGTGAACGAGAACCAACTATTGTTACTTAGTCTAATAAACCTTGTATACAAAATATCCTATTGTGTTACTTTGTAAAGAAGCACCCAAACTTTAAACGCCATTGTTTTTTATATAGGAAGTACTAATTTAAGCAAAACAAAAAAGCAGATTATAAAATCAGACATAGAACTGTAGAATAAATTTTTGAAAATCCTCTCAATGTAAAATTGAAGTTGCCAACCATTAATAAGTAATTACATTTCAATAATTAACTTTAGCAACTCGTAGATATTTCTTAATTTAGTTTTTAAAGTTTAATTGAAAAGTACTCTGTAGCAGATATTTTTTTAAATGAGTTTTTCAAAGTTTTTCTAGTGGTGTCTCAATTTCTTTATAATTTTTAAATGGTACATCTATGCTACTATGTAAATTATGATTTCAGTAGAGCATTAAAAAGTACTATAATATTATGCTCAGCGTAGTTAGGACAAAGCTTAAAGGCTTAAAGCAGTCTTTATATATTACAAAAACGTTAAAAGTGTTAAACTTAGTTCAATTGATTTAACAAAAACCAATTTAAATTTGGGATAATACAAAATGTGTTAATGGAGATAAAGAAATTCTTTTTGTAACATGTTAGAAACTATTAAAATAGTTTAAAATACATACACCACAGTGTTAATGTGTTGTATTTGGCAAAATACTTTGAAAAAAATGTAAAAGCTAAACCACCATTAAGTAGATGTGTACAAACTGCAAGAAAGGAGTTTATAATTCAGTTGCTAATCTTATATGACAGTTTTAAGACCTATTTTTGTCTAAGATTTTCGTCTAAATTTTCATCTAAAGAAAATTTTCGTCTAAGAAAGTAAAGAAATAAAGGCCTTTTGCAAAAAAAAAGATTTGTATAAATGCATTAAAATTATATTGTTTTCTCTTCATGTTGCAATTGCATATTAATCTATTAAGCAACATGCTTTAATAAAACATTATTGGATTTAACTTTAAAAAGTCTATTTAGCTGCAATGGTTAGTTTGGTATTATTTAAAATCAAATGAATTGAATAAAAATTGATCTTAACTGAACTTATTAATGGTTTAATTTACTTGTATCTAATTTTTCGTGATTTCTTTCAGAATGCAATTTTTAATAGTAGTTAACTACGCCTTAAATTGAATGCACTTATTAAATATAGTTTAATAAAGGTTATTTGTGAGGATTTGATATACTGTTATAGCTGTCAAAAATAGCTTAGCATGAGAACAACTATTGCTTTGACCACAAATGCATATCAAGGGTTTTGGTAAGGTTTTATGGTTAAGAAATCTAAGTAATTTATGCAATATGTTTGAGTGATTATTTTTTCAAATTCCAAGCTAAAAACATTAAAAAAAAAACAAACTTGATAGTAAGCAAGGTTTGTGTTTACAAAAAAAGAGATAATTATACGAGGGTCAGTCAAAAAGTAATGAGCCCTGTTAACTTTAACCGCTTTAACCTTCATATTTTTTCTAGAAATTTTAAGGGTGTTTAGTAAATTTACTGCTTTAAAGATAAATTGTAAAAAAAAATTGTTTCAACGTGTCCACTTTTGGTATTGTGTTTTGGAAATGACGTCATCACTGGATGTCCGTCAGAAGCAGAGAGCTGTGATTGAATTTCTTGTTTCGGAAGGGGAGCCACCAAAACAAATTTTCGAAAGATTGGTAAATGTTTATGGAGATGCTTCATTAGCCTACAGCACTGTGAAAAAGTGGGTATCCAGGATTAAACACGAAGAAGATGATCCAAGTTTGAGTAGCCTCCAGGACAGACCAAGAAGTGGAAGACCATCTTCTGCAGTCAATCCTGGAAACAATGATAAGGTTGAGAAATTGATTAGAGATGATCGCAGAATCACTATTGATGACATTGCTGAACGTGTTGGAGTTAGCCATGGAAGTGCTGTGAATATTGTTAATGAGCTAGGCTTTGCAAAGGTTTGCGCCAGATGGGTTCCGAGGCAACTTTTGGATTTTCACAAGCAAGCCCGTTTTGAAGCTTGTTCGGAGCTTATTGAGTGTCACAGAAGTGACAAAACTTTTCTCAGCCGTATAGTGACAGGAGATGAAACCTGGGTTCATCACTATGAACCTCTGTCAAAAAGATCATCCATGGAATGGCGTCACCCCACGTCCCCAAGAGCCAAGAAATTCAAAAGTCAACGTTCAGCTGGAAAAATTATGGCGACTGTGTTTTGGGACATTGAAGGAGTGATATTGGTAGATTTTATGCCTAAAGGTACTACCATCAACTCAGATGCTTACATTGACACTTTATGCAAACTGAAAGCGAAACTGAGAAGAGTATGACCTCACCTGGACATGTCTAAGGTCTTGCTGCAACACGATAACGCCAAGCCCCATACCAGTCTCAAAACTCGTGAAGTGATTGCTTCTTTTGGATGGACGACGGTAACCCATCCCCCATACTCACCCGACCTGGCACCATCTGACTATCATCTTTTTGGACCATTGAAAGAAGGAGTTAGGGGGCAGCACTTCACTAGTGATCAAGAAGTCAAGCACGCTGTAAGAAACTGGTTAAAAATGCAGCCTGCTGACTTTTACAAGGCTGGCATAGTGTCCCTTGTTCATCGATGGACAGTTGGAATTGAAAAGTGCGGAGATTACATTGAAAAGTAGAACTGAGATCTCCTATCCCTGGGCTTTCTTTTGATGTATGACTTTTGATTTTATTGCAACAAATATGGCCAGGAGAGACTTGGGCTCATTATTTTTTGACTGACCCTCGTATTTTCAGGAAAACATTGAGGGGCATTATACTAAGAGCAATTATTGGCTCTCTTCAAGAAGTCATGTAAGCAATTTTTTTTGGGTGAAACTACCCAGAATCTCCATTCAGCACCAGAATGGAATAAAAAAGAAAACTAAGAGGAAAAAGGCCTTTCAAGAAGCGATAGAAACCACTGAGGATTTGGAATTAGTTTCACAAACAAAAATTGCATATGGTGACTTCTTAAAAAGACCTAATTATCTTATCAGCTTTTAAAGATGCCAAGATATTGCTGTTGGGTTGAAATTTTTTATTTGTTTTTTTTTTTAGCTATAGAGACATTACTGAATTAAGGCTGCTTGCTGGGATGTCAAGCAGAGTAATGTGCTTAAAGTGCTTCCAATAATACAGCAACATTATGCCAATAGCTATTTTTTTTATTTTATTTTTTTATCTCTATATTTATCCTCCTGACTCGCAGGAAAGCGACGGAGGCGCTATACATAGGGTAGGCAATTACCCCAACCTACTTCTGGAGATGCCAAGATATTGTCGTCCGCTAGTAATTTAGTAGAGATATTACTGTAATTTAGAACTGCTTGTCAAGGCCACCAAACAGGGGAAGGTGCCGTAAAGTGTCTTTCCCAAGGACACAACTATTGAATTGCTAATGCCAATAGCTATAGAATCTGAAATATAAGAGCTTACTTTGATGACTACAACAGTGAGTATTGTTTGAATAAACACCTTTTTAAAAAAAGAAAAGATGTCTAAAAATTTTCTATTTAAATATATGATTTGCGGTGCAGCGCAGTGCAGTGTAAGTTTTTGCTAACAACTTTGCAGTGCAGTGCAGTGCGGTGTCACAAATAAAAAATACTTGCGGGCTGCGGACACAAAATTTTGTATCCGCGACATCACTAATCTAGGTTTTAGAATTTTATACATTAGAAATGTCTTCAAACATTTATGCAATCGTGTCTTTCGACAATAATGAAGTTGGTGTAGTGCCCATGCAATGGCTTAACAAGGAAGAAAATCAATGTTGGTGGCCACCACATAAATCAAAAGATTCGGGAAAAATAATGACATTTGTCAAACGTTGCTTGCCACCTGGTGAAAATTGGATGCAATACAATATAAGAGTTCTGGGAAAAGCATGTAAGTTGCATGGACTTATCTAGACCAGGCTGGGGAACCTTCTTGTGTTCAGAGGCCAGTTTCAAGTAATAACTGTTGGTGTAGGCCACACCGGCAAATTATATAATTTTTCATCCCAAAATTTGGTGATCTCTAAAAAAAAGTCTTTAATAATAATAATAATAATAGTAGGTTTAACCACAGATTCTAAGTGATAACAATGGCAACAATGATTGCTAAGTTAACACTTTTGCTCAGCTGTGGAACAAGCAAATAATAACAAGACAATGTGATGCAAAATAAGAAAAGCAATATTAGCACAATTAAATCACATATATTACAATAAGTGGATGACAGTATTGGTAAACAGCAGTCAATATTATCAATGAGACAAGAAATACTGAGAGAATAAATATGTATTTAAATCACATTTAAATACACTAAAATCATCTAGTTGTCTCAATCAATCAGGTAAAGAGTTCCACAGTTTTGGAGCATAAATAGAAAAAGCTCCATCACTAACTTTTCTTTGATTAAAAGTTACTTTAAATCTGGTACATTTATTCGAAGCAAGGTGTAAAAGTAAAGATATGTCAGCAGGTGCAAAATTATGCAAACATTTATAAACAATAATACAAATTTTGTATATGATCCTTTGTTTAATAGGTAACCAGTGTAAATCATACAAAAGAGATGATACATGATCAAACTTTCGTTTATGATAAATCAGTCTTGCAGTACTATTTTGGGCAATTTGTAATTTTTGAAGAAGTCCATTATTTGCATTATAATATAATGAATTACAATAATCTATTTTTGATAAAATTAAGGAAGACACTAATATTGATAGTTCACGGTTGGTGAGAAAGTGTTTAATTTGAGAAAGTAATTTAATTGTACAATAAATAGATGATACACATTTATTAATTTGAGGTTCAAACGTAGGCTTTTGGTCAAGAAGTACACCTAAATTTTTTACATTATTGCAAAACTTTACACTATTGATAAATGTTCCATTCAAAGAAATATTATTTTTAAGATTATTAGTGGAAAAAAACAATTAGTTGACTTTTTGCAGCATTTAATTTAAGAAAGAAACAACTCATCCACTTTTCTATTAAACAAAAAACTACTTTTATTTTTTCAACTAATATACTATATTGGAAAGTGGGACAAAAGGAAAGATACAATTGGTGATCATCAGCAAAGCTTTTTATTTCAAAACCTGTTGATTCAATGTATTTATAAAAAGAACGAACATAAATGTTAAAAAGAATAGGACCTAATACTGATCCTTGTGGTACGCCACTATTTACAAGTACAGGGTTAGAAAAATCATTGTTTATTTCGACAGACATAGTTCAACCAGTTAAATATGATTTAAACCAGTTATAAACAGTACTTCTTACACCAATTTCAACTGACAATATATTTAAAAGAATGTCTACACTAACAGTATCGAATGCTGCACTTAAATCTAATAGAAGCAAAACTGTTACATTTGATTTATCAAAATTAATACGAATATCATTAACTAGCTTTAATAAAACTGTTTCAGTACTATGATTCTTTTTATATCTATGTTGATTGGGTATATTTAAATTATTGTGATTTAAAAGTCTTTTTAAAACAACTCTTTCAGTTAATTTATTTATAAATGTTAAGTTAGATACTGGACGAAAATTTTCATATTTATTGAAATCTAGATCAGCATTTTTTAGTAATGGAGTAATAGTGGCATGCTTTAGATTGTCCAAAGAGCCTGTACAAAGACTAAAGTTAATAATGTGTGTCCATATTGGTAAGAACACAGATAAATATTCTTTTAACACAAACTTTGTACATGGGTCAGAAAAACCACATTTTGTACCAGTATCAGCAACAATTTCTAATAATTCATCTTCAGAGGTTAATTTGAAATTATCAAAATATACAAAATTAGATTGAATTTCATCAGCTTTTTTAAGAGGAAAATGAACTTGATAGTCACATTTCTTTTTGAGTAAAGCATTGTGTATCCTGTTTACTTTGTAACAAAAAAATTAGAAAAATTTTCAGCTATTGTTTTGTCACATAGTTGTTCAGAAGGAAACTGATTTACACTGATGGAGTCTGTTAAAGACTGAACTGCTCTAAATAGTTCTCTTTGTGAATTGCTAGATTTATTGATCTTTTCTCTAAAGTAATTAACCTTTTTAGTCTTTGCAAGTTTTCTGGTTTCCTTTCTCAATTTAATATAGATATTTTTATCAGCTGCATCATTTGATGTTTTAAACTGTTTTTCTGCTTTTCTCCGTTTTCTTCTTAATTCCGCATACTCATAGTCAAACCAAGGGGATTTTGGTACATTTTTAATTTTTAAGGTTTTCAAAGGGGCATACCTTTCAACAATATTAGCTACTGTCTCATGGTATAAATCTGTAACAGTATCAAGACTTGCATTTGTGCTGATTTGACTATCTAATTGTTGTAGAGAAGAGACTAATTGTTCTGCACATAAATCACTATATAAATTCTTATAGTTTTGAGTATGTACTGTTTTATATTGAGGGGATGTTTTAATCTGATTTGAATATTTGAATTGAATCAGGTAGTGATCACTGAGAGAAATATTATTAAGATACACATCTTTAATTATCTTTTATTATTTGTATTCAGAAAGTCGAGCTGATGACCTTTATTGTGGGTAATGCTGTCAACCAATTGAAGTAAATTAAAAGTGTAACAAATATCCAAGAACTTCTTTGTGTCACAATCAAGAGCAATGTCAAGATGAATATTTGCATCTCCACCAAGTATAATATCACCATCAAAAGAACAAATTATTTCTAAATATGAAACAAATTCATCAAAAAATAATGAGGTACTAATATCTTGAAGTCTATATATAACAATGACATATAAGTTTTTAGTACCATGAAGAGAAAAGACACAACAGTGGTATTTAAAAGAGTCATATTTGCCAAGAAACACAGACTTTGACTTGTAAGCCATTTTATGAAGAACCCCAACTCCTCCTCCTCTGCATTTATTTTCATAATTTCTTATTGTGTGTAATAATTTATAACCGTAATCTTAAAGTTGAGAGGTAACATAGTTTGTTTTTGTTGACAGCCATGTTTCGCTCACCAATAGAATGTCACAATTTAAGTCTGTTAATAACTCCATAATTTCAACAACTTTGTTTTTTAAAGATCGTGCATTCCAAATACCAAGTTTTAAGAATAATTCATAGTTTTGACTATTTAGGTTGTCAAATAGTTTTTTGTTAGAAAGTCGTATCTCTTTAAAAATTCATCTCGATATACAGGGCAAATTGGAATTAGTATTAGTAAGAAATTAATTTGGAATTAGTAAGAAATTAATCATTTTTCGTACCTAAATCACAGTGATCTCTAAAAAAAGGGTTTTCACTAGTAATTAGTAAAAAATTAATCATTTTTCGTCACAAAATCGCAGTAATCCTTAAAAAAATAAAAGAAAAGTATTCAGTTTAGGTTTGCAGAGGCCGTACTTTTTGTTTTCAGAGGCCGCAGGTTTCCCACCCCTGATCTAGACAAAATGCTGCAAAATATATTGACCTGTATTTAAACAAATTTTTTGTAATTGGTTTAAAATTTATTATTTCCTAGAAACTTATGCTCGTGCAATCGAAAAAGAAAAAATGTCGATAGAAACTTCGGACATAAATTCATGTGTCGAAGAAAATTTCACTTCACCTAAAGAAGGTCAGTATGTCATTACTATTTGTCTATTTTTGATATACTGCCGCTTTGAAAAAACTTAAAAGCCTGTTTCCACTACGAGCGTGGAAAAAAGCATTTTTTGTTTGTTTTATTGATTTTTTTTTTGCGCTCGCTTCAATCGAAGATCAATAAAAGAAACAAAGAATCCTCTTTTCTCCGCACGTAGTGGAAACGAGTCTTTACATTAAAACGATAAGCAGGTTACTTGGTAAAAATTTCAAAAAGTTTTAAATTTTATTTTTTAGTTTTTATCAGTAAATATACACGGTAGACCTTGGTTTATCTGGATTCTATTTAAAAAAAAAAATCATCGGATTAGGCGAAGCCCGGATTTTTATTAAGAATTACGTGTGAAGAAAATCATTTGTGCTTTTAGTTTTATCCAAGTTAAGCAAAATTCAGCATTAACCGAATCCGGATTAACCGAGGCAACTGTAGTTGAAAGCAGCAATTTTGTCTGCAAAAAGCTTAGAGATACAGCTCGAAAAAGCTCCCAGCAGGAATTAAGTTTAGCCTATTTATAAACCTTGAAAGTTTTTATAAAAACCTCCTTATTTCATCTTGCACAGCTTGCCAACATGTAATTGTAAACACAAACAAATAAATACTTTAAATTACGAGTAAATTTATGAGCAATAAAATAAATTCATTCAGTAACTACATATTCATCTGTGTTTAGAGGTAGGCTATCTGTAAGCTGGAGGGTTTTTCCCTGCTTATATAGATATATAATATCTACCTATAAATGTTTTTTATAAAAGCTATAAAAAATTGTTTAAATATGCGTGGCTTATACAAAAAATTTTAATCTTCTAAATTTTTTATTGAGCTTTTGACAGTTTTGCTGGTTGGTAGTTTTATATACAAGAGCTCCGGAAGCGGGGGCAGATACTAAAGCATTGGGTTAGATTTGCCCCTACAATCAAAGAAACTCGACCAAAATACCAAATTTAAAATAAAGACTAAAAAAGGTCACTACTTTCAATCAAATCCATGATCCCCACTTTCGTCCTAAATTGTGTGAAGACAAAAACCAAAATAAAAGCCTTCCCTAATCGTGGAAGCTATCAGAAGATCACCATATCACAATAGGTGATTCTAAAATCTATATGAATCGTTTATTCAAAAATATATATTTATCAATTAATTATTTAACAACGCACAGTTGATGCTGTGGCGGTAATAGCGTATGTTTAGTCTCAACTTCGTTGTTGAAAAAAAATTTTTTGACAAAAGTATATATTTCAATACCATAATTTGAAGGTGATTTTAAAAGTAGCAGAAGTTAAAAGAGTGTTTCACGCTGTGTTGAGTATTTTAATCTATTGTTTATTAATGAATGTTTTTTTTAAATCATTTATCGTTTATTAATGAAAATTAAGAATATTATTCATTTAAATTTTATTGATTACCTGAAAATAGTTTCACCCTGTTACTTGTTGCTGATGGCAGTGTGTTTCGTAACATCCGCAAATATATTGAAATCTAATTATAAGAATACATTTCTATAGAAAGATAGCGCCACTCCGATACAGACGCGAACCATCGCCGTCGTCATTCCACCAAAGTGATGAAGATAGCGTAGTCGAACATGAAAGTGATGAGAGAGATACTACTCCATTGCGAATTCCTCAAACTTCCTCCCCTACTTATGGTTTTAACAAAAAACTATCAAATTCATCTTCTATTTCTTCCTTGAATAAGATGCAGTCCACAAGCGGTTTCTCGCCATCATCTTTAAATTTATCAGAACATGGTAAAACTTTAATCTCGGAAATCTATTGCTGGTTTTTGCAAAAAATTTTTGCGCGTTCATGTAGGTTTTCAGTTGAAATTGCTACTGAGTTTGATAATAACTAATTGTAAATAATATTTCTAAAGAATTATTGTTACAGAGGCGCCTTCTCTTCGTAGTCTTGTCTCCGGGCTAGTAAAATGTGTCATAGAAATGAAAAAAGAAATTTCAATATTAACATCGAGTATTAATACTCTGATAGACCAGCAACCATTTCGAGACAACCTAGCCTGCTCCAGTGACTTTCCAGAGGATATCAAGTTACCAGTAACGTCAATAGTGGAAATGGACAAGCTTGACGAGAAACTCGAAATATCAGCCACACAGCTACCAGTGGTATTTTATTTTTTATTTATTTCTATATTTATCCTCCTGACTCGCAGGAAAGCGACGAAGGCGCTATACATAGGGCAAGCAAATACCCCGACCTGCTTCCGAAGATACAAGATATTGCTGTCCGCTTGGTATGTTAGTTTGCATTTGATTATTTTTCAGTTTGTTGCCTCGGTTGGTTAGGTAGGTTATATCTCTAGCCTAATAACAAAAACAAAGTTAAGCAATTAGATTTTATTTTGAAATTGGACGTTTTTTATAGGAGAGACGAAAGGGGTATCAAAATTTTTGAAGGAGGGAACAAAAAACATTTGTTCATTCCGATGTTAGTGAGAAAAATATTTTGATCATGGCAAATAAAGTATGTTTTTTTCGCGTTTACGTTTTAAGAAGAGCCTTGATTCTTCAACACAGTTTTAAAAAAGCATTTTGGAAAAAGTATTTGTTGTTTACGAAGAAGATACTGAATCGTTTTACAGAAAACTGATCGACAGTGAATTTAAGGCATAGGAGATCGTCATATTAGAATTAAAATAAAAAAAATCCTGTATCTCATAAAAGTCACTAAAGCAAGAATTTTTTTTATTTGAATAAGACTAATAATGGTTTTACACTCTATTATTTTATTGTGATAAAACTAATCTTAATGAACTTTAATTTAAAAAAATTCTTGCGGTGACTGTCGTGTGATTCCGGACTTTTTTTTATAATTTTGCTAAAAAAAACTAGATTTTTTGAGATTCCAACTTATATTCTATTTGTTTTGACTTCAAACTTTTTAGCTTTAAGAAAGTGATAAAACTGAAATCCTTGTGAATGCTTTTCTTTTTACAGTATTTTCTTAATGTCATACAAAAAATAAACTTATATTTCTCAAACAAAGATACTAATGCATGCGTTAGACAAAGGACACACAGGTCTTTTATAGCATCAACAATACAACTGTGAAATTTACACTTTTTGTTTTTTTAGGTAAATATGTTTCGCGATATTGGAGGAAGGACAATAAAAGAATTTATCAGTCGAGTTATGTGCCGGGTCATGACGAATGAGCTTGCTCTCTTGTATAATTTAAACGGGAGAAATGGAAAAGAAAAATTTAAAGAAACGAAGTTGTACTCTT
The DNA here is from genome assembly GCA_963680785.1 of Diplosoma virens. Lineage (NCBI taxonomy): Eukaryota > Metazoa > Chordata > Ascidiacea > Aplousobranchia > Didemnidae > Diplosoma > Diplosoma virens. Next base: position 43,345,289 of record OY796891.1, read on the forward strand.
TGTTATACCGTGAGTTTTTTAGTTAAATATACTAATTTTATTAAAAATTTTTGCATAATATTAAATAGGTGTTAAATTGTAAAATCCAATTAAATTGCTTAGTCTCTTATGCTTGGTGAAAACATTTTGCAAGGAAGAACATGTATCATAAGCTAACTATTCCAGTTATGTTAGGTTTGCATTGGTCTCACACAGTTTGGCTATCATATTTCCATCAACTTTTGCCGTGCGAGCCATTACGTAAAGTAAGACTGTCGTAAAACAATACAATTTTGCAGCAGAGAAAATCATAAAAATATCAAATTATCTCATTAGGTCACAAAAAAATTATTTTTTTTGAGATTTAAAAGTAGTGCTAAAAGAGAAGCTGTTTTAATTAATTTAAGAGCGTTTCATTAGTATTTTATCCAAAACGGGAACAATTTTAATGAGCACAATTAACCAATTAACTTATCATGTAGATATATCACATAAATATATTTATGTGCTACACTATTATTTCTATACTTGTGTGAGAGAAATTTTGTGATTTGTATTGCGAGTTTTGGACATTTTTTAACAACTTTTTATCGACAACTTTTAATTCCGAAAGCAAATAGGATATTTGGTAACATTGAATCGTTTTTTTGTAATGCTAAAGGTGGGTCGTGTCTAATTGAACTAAAACCGATTGGAATGAGAGTTAGTTTTAGGGAGATGCACGGTTAGTTTTTGAGAAAAAGAAGTTAGTTCAAATAAAATAAGTTCTTGAGCATCTTGATAAATTTAATAAATTCCAAAAAATTTGGACCCACTTTGGGCCCGCAAGAACAATTTGGGCGACGTTTTTATCTCTTGGAGCAAGTAGTTTTGTTTCTTTTTACTCTCACTCCAATCGGTTTTTATTCGAATTAGACACGACCTTAAAAATGCTTAACTGATTCAGCTGACTTTCTAAACTTTAACGTGAGCGACATGATAGAGCTCTTCTGCATTTAACTCGTTATCGCTAGCTAGCGGAATTAATCCGTATTGAAAGAATTTGTTGCTGTGGTTTTAAACAAAATGTAATGTAAAAAGTTTAGTTCTAATAGTTCTACTAATGTACTCCGCAGGAAAAAGCCTTCACAAAGTTTGTAGAAGAAGCGGATATTTAGAGAAAGCATATATTTTTAATAATTCTAACGTTTGGAAAAGCTGTCTTTGACAAAATTCCAACAATAAAAACTTCCATATTTACCGGACGCAAAAGTTTTATCAAAAACTAATATGCAGCCTCACGCTTGCCCAAGTTTATTTTTGTAATTTGCTGTAATCTGTTCCTTCTTGAAGAATATAAGCAAATTGTAGAATCGCTTGCTGGCCATGGGACGATTAAATCTATGATTTTTAAATAGTTCGGAAAAAATTAAAAGCGTTTAAAATTGTTTGCCTAGCTGCAAACAATACATATCTTAAGCCACATATGGCCGGTGACAGTGATTTAAATAATGCTGTTTTATTCTATAAAAATTTGCAACTCTGCAGCAAATGATAACACACATAAACTATATATGATGTTTTTAGATGCTGTAAAAAAAATGCATGCACGTCCGACGTGACGAAATTAGAAATGGAACGAGAACTGATGAAGTGGTTCGCAAATGCTCGAGATCGTGGCGGCAATCGCTCAAAAAGCAAAGTAGCATCTTTTTAAAAGTTCACAAAATTCAATCTTTACCAAGCTTGACTCTTTGTGTGTTTTAATTTCTTTTTATGTACGTATTTTATGTGATTTTTGTAGTTTTAAATAAATTTTGTCATTTTTAAAGTATTTAAAATTAACAGTTTAAAGATGAAAAGAAGCAAAAATGTGTGTTAAGTATAGTAGCAAACAAGCGACGTGTAGGTTTCTCAGCACTTTAACAAAAATGCTTGTTGTTTATCAACTGTTTCTAGGAAACTTCGGTGAATAGCACACGTGGGTACCAATCTGGACCCAATAAAATTTTGAGATCAGCCCACTCGGTTTCCAACTAGTTACCACAAAAAAACCAGGAATTTCCCAGTGAAAAACACAAATGGGCCCAATTGGGACCCATTAATGTTTTTAAATTAGCCCAGTTGGTTTCCAACTAAATACCGCTAAAAAACCAAACAAATCCCAATAAAAGCCAAATTGGATACCAATTGGTACCCAATCGGGGCCCCAGTTGCTTATGTGGGCTTTAACACTTGGTGCCCAGTTGGATACCGCGGACAAATACGTGGGTTGCCCAGCTGGGAACCACTATGACAGCCCAGTTGGTTACCAACTGGGACCCAACTTGTTCTGCCCACTGGGTTATTTCACCAAAGTAATCAATTCTAACTAAATTTTTTAACATCGAGTAATAGAATTGGGAAAGCCGTGTCAACTTTTCGAATAAAATGAGTAAAACAGAAAATTGTGCACTAAAGTTGCCTATTTTTTAGTTTTTATTTGGGCACAAGCTTTCGTGGGCTATTACTCACTTCATCAGGTGCAATGGAATCATTGATTCATCAGGTACAATAGATTTCATTGCACCTGATGAAGTGAGCAATAGCCCACGAAAGCTTGTGCCCTAATAAAAACTAAAAAATAGTCAACTTTAGTGCACAATTTTTTGTTTTACTTATTAAATTTTTTAAATTAGGCTTATTATAACATTTTGAAATAATTATAAAAAAGTACAATGTGACACTTAAAATTTCAATTTTTTCTTAGAATGAATTGTATTTCTTTTTTTATATGAAAAGTTTATTTCCAAAATTGTTTAAAAAGTCCAGTGAATTTTGAAAACATTCGTTGTTGCTAAAATCGAAGCATTTTAATACATGTAATAAAATCAGATATTGCAGAAATTGAGTTTCTTCTTCTGTGAACTGCAGTACCTCCCTAAGGGGATTCCAACTGTTAAAGAATTTTACTTTTAATCATACGATCAATCAAACAGCCGAAGTCGTTAACTTTCTGAAATCAATCTCTGCTTTTCGGCCAATTTACAAAAGTTGACTACCTTTCGAAAACTTGCTTTTTCAATCCGAAATAATATTTTATTACAACATTTAAGTATCTCTATCCAAAGAGTATAAAATTTTTTTCTGTGCAACCTTAAATAACACTTTTGTTTTCAGCTGGGGTCAACAACAAGCTGTAGTATCCTGAAGAGTCCTAACAAGGACGAAACAGGTCTGTCGGCATTTGCTTGTTGATTGGCTTGACTATTCTTACTTAATGTTAGCAATGGAACTGCAGGGTTTAACTTGACTTTACCCGATTCTTGTTAGCTGACTCGATGATGTGGTCAGCATATCGAAACCACCGTCAGTATGCCCTTGCGGCTTAGCCGTGCTTGTCGTAGTTACGCTGGTAGCAGACTTGGGCAAAATACTCTCCAAAGGTATTTAAATACAAATACAAAATACAGTGGTTATAAAGTAATTAAATACAAATACAAAATACTTTCTGAAAATGCTGGTAAATACAAATACTGTAACAATGTATTTAAATACATTTAAAAATACTTTCAAATACTTTTTCAAAAAAAATCATACACTTTAAAAACAAAAAAAAATTAGCGAATAGGCCTACAGTCGAGACAATGCCAAAATGGTTATCAATTTTTATGTTTCTATTAAAACGATCATTGTATTATCATTTGTTTATTATAGAAAAAAATATGACTGTAAAATAAACTAAGAATAATTTAATGAATCACATGAATGGAAATGTAGTAAATAAGTTGGTGTCCATCAAATCGATTCAAACTGTAAATTATTGAATCTCTTAGCTTGGTTATTTTAGAATCACTTTTTGTTTTACATTAAACAAATAAAGATACATCGATTTACGTTTGAATCGATTATAGCAACTAGCGAGACTGAAGACAAAATTCTAAGAACACAGGATATGTACAAAATAGACAGCATCACAATACAAAACATACAGCGAGTTTCATCTCTATATAATCTGGTAATGCAGCATTGAGATGTAGTAAAATAGCTTCAGAAATTCGTGGTTGTATAAAAGAAATGCTTTATAAGCTTATTATCCACTAATGCATATCAGCAGTTTCGCATTGTTTGCTTTCAGTAAGGTTAACTTTTCATAGTTGTTATCGGTTAGCCTTCCCCTGCGTCCTTGTAGAATGATAGAAGCAAATAAGAAGAGACGCTGAACGGGTGCTGACGATGTCAGTGATGTGTTGAATTTCAAAAACACGTTTTGGATTTTCGGATAGCGATGCAGGGATTCCAGATTATTATTCGGGTCTTCCAAAAATTGAAGTACTTCAATGGAAGTTATATTTTTCTGTGTTTGTGGAGTTTCTTCTTCGTTGTCTGACCAGTGAAAAAAGGTGTCACTACTTTTTTTGCATTTAAAGCTTTCTGAAACATTTAAACTTAGTTTGTTAGCTGTTGATTTGCTCTAATCTATTTTTCTGACTAATAGCTGGGTTACGTTGTCAATTGACGAAACGCTTGATCGAAGTTCAGTTAGGAGTGTATTGAACGTTATTTTCGTAATTCTAAAACAAATATACAAGAAGTAAAAAACACAACAATGATGATTTAAAAAATAGTTAATTAACGGAAATTTTCCAACGCACCCAAAGTTTGATTAGAACAAATAAATAAATAATAACTACTAACGATTCTGAAACATCAAATAGAAAAATTATCACTATCGATTTAACAACCATTATTTGACTTCAAAATTATACTTTTAACTTGCAGCACGTATCCCTGCGAGTAATCAATAAACAGTAAATCAATTTGTCTTTGATGTAACAAAATTACGCTTTTTTCTTTTTCTGATTGAGCTTGTAGAAAAGAACAACTTGATAAGATGCGAATTTGATAGAAACAAGCAAACCAAGCATACGTTTGAATCTTTGCCAATTTGTTAAATCTGAACCAAATCAGTATTGTATGAGAAAATCAGGAATAGTGGAAAAGTATGTGCATCTAGTACAGGATATGTATGAGGGAAGCGAAACAGTGGTGAGGTGTGCGGTAGGAACTACAGAAAGTTTCAACGTTAAGGTTGGACTGCACCAGGGATCAGCGTTAAGTCCATTCCTGTTTGCAATGATAATGGACAGGCTAACGGATGAAGTAAGGAGAGAACCACCATGGACGATGCTGTTTGCTGATGATATTGTGATTTTCGAAGAGACCAGGGAAGAAGTGGAACGGAGATTAGAATCCTGGAAGTATGCATTGGAAAGAAGAGGGATGAAAGTCAGTAGGTCAAAGACCAAATATCTGTGCATAAATGGAGGAAATGATGACGAAACAGTAAAGATGGAGGATGCAAAAGTGCCAAGAGTAAAAGAATTTAAGTATTTGGGATCAACGGTGCAAGAAAGTGGTGGTTGTGAGAGGGAGGTAAAGAAGAGAGTACAGGCAGGATGGAACGGATGGAGAAAAGTATCAGGAGTAATCTGCGACAGGAGGTTACCAGCTAGAGTAAAAGGAAAAGTGTACAGTTCAGTGGTAAGATTAGCAATGGTGTATGGGCTTGAGACGGTGGCAGTCACAAAGAAACAAGTAGAAGAGATGGAAGTTGCAGAGATGAAAATATTGAGGTTTGCTATGGGAGTGACGAGAAAAGACAAGATTAGAAACGAGCACATCAGGAGTACCGTTAAGGTAGAACGGTTAGGAATGAAGATGAGGGAGAGCAGGCTGAGGTGGTATGGACATGTCATGAGGAGAGACCAAGAGTATGTAGGAAGAAATATGATGGAAATGGAGTTACCAGGAAAGAGGAAAAGAGGGAGACCAAAGAAAAGATTTTTAGATGTAGTAAAAGAAGATATGGGGGAAGTTGGTGCAAAGGAGAACGGATGTTGAAGACAGAAAGGTTTGGAGAATGATGATACGCTGTGGCCACCCCTGACTGAAGGGAAAGGCCGAAAGGAGAAGAAGAAGTTACATAAACTCTGCAGTTTTCTAATTGGAGTGGAGTTTTCAAAACACCAATTGTTTATGTAGTATCGTATGTGACTAATCAATAAAGAATGATATATAATTAGGAGAGAATCTTTACTTAAATTTTTTATTTTTTTATTTTTATCTCTATATTTATCCTCCTGACTCGCAGGAAAGCGACGGAGGCGCTATACATAGGGTAAGCAATTACCCCGACCTTCTTCCGGAGGCGCCAAGATATTGCTGTCCGCTAGTAATTTAGTAGAGGTATGACTGTAATTTAGAACTGCTTGTCAAGACCATCAAGCAGGGGAAAGTGCCGTAAGGTGTCTTTCCCAAGGACACAACAGAATGGCGCAACTGGGTTTTGAACCGAAACCATACTGATCATCAGTCCAGTGCTTGATTAAACATGACTTGATTTTTATAGTTACCACCAATAGTGCTTGTAACTTTTTTTAAGAATATAATGTGATCTTTCCATGACAAGTGTTCGTCCAGAATAACTCCTAATAGTTTAAAGGATGAAATTTTCTGAATTGGAGTGTTTCTGATTTTCAATGTTAAGTTGGGAGTGGGTGTGTTGAGGGTTTTAAAGTGCATGCACTTTGTTTTATCAATTTTTAAGGAAAGCTTGTTGGCCACTAACCATTTGTCGATGTTATTAAGCTCTTCATTTGCATTATTGTACAAGTTTTTTTGGTTTTTTTCCTGAAATTAATATAATTGTATCGTCTGCAAAGGCTAAACAACTGCTGTATCTCAGGCATTTAGGAAAGTCATTGACATATATTATGAACAGGATGGGTCCCAGAATTGAGCCCTGGGGGCAGAAGAGGTCAGTTTATTGATGTTTGTAGATTTAGTGCCAAGGACTTCAGTTTGTTGAGTTCTATCTGTGAGATAACTTTTAAACCAAAAAAAAGGTATGTCTCTTGCTCTAGAATGGTAGTTTGTTAAGCAAAATTTTATGGTCAATAGTATCAAAGGCTTTAGAAAGATCTAAGAAAATCCCTAAAGTTGATTGCTTGTTTTCAAAGGCTGTTGTAACTTTATCAGTTAATAATGTAATAACATGCGAGGTGGAGTGCCCTTGTCTAAAACCAAACTGGTGATTGGACAAAAGATTGGAGTTATTGAAAAACGAATAAGACGTCTGTGTACGATTTTTTCAAGAATTTTTGAAAAATTGGATAGCAAGCTAATTGGTCGATAGTTTGCTGCATTTTTTGTGTTTACTTTTTTGAAAATAGAAATTACTTTTGCATGTTTAAAAAATGTAATAAACTTGCCTTGGGACAGCGGAAAGATTAAAAACATAACTCAGTGCTGACAATGCATTAATAGCTAAGTATTTTAGTAGTATAGAAGGTATACCATCCTAACCAGCACCGAATTTTGAAGGAGTTTCAGATATAAGTCGAGATAATTCAAAAGTAGTTGTTGGATAGAAAAACATTGATGTAGGGTTCGACGTACCAAGAAAATTATGATGACTAACAGTTGTTAGTGGAAGATTTTTTAGTAGTAATTGAGGTGTGTTAATAAAGTAGTCATTGAATATGTTAGCGATTTCGACAGGATCAGTAATTGATTTGTCATTAGTATTTAGCTCTAGTTTTTCAGGTCTTTGCTGTTTGTTTTTACCAATTAAGTAATTAATGCATTGCCAACTTTTTTTGATATTATTTTTGAACTTTGTAAATTTTTGTTTAAAATATTCTTTTTTCTTGTAATTGAGTGTGTTAAAGTATAGATTTCTTAACTTTTGATATTTTGCTTTTAGATTTGGACTGCCTGTGGCTATGTATTATTTGTATAATCTGTCTTTTTTATGTAGTAACTTTGCAAGTTCTTTGTCATACCATTTACAACTGTTTGGTCTGTCTTTGGAGCATTTTAAAGTGAAACAGTTTTTGACTTTATCGTTTATTAAATTGTGGAATTGCGCATAGGATTGATCAGGATCTGATTTTTGAGAGACTGTTGTAAAATCAACTTGTTCGACGGATCTTTAAAATTGAAGAAAATATTGTGGCCTGAAGCATTGCATGACATTTTTTTGAAAAGGGTGTAGCGAACTCATCACCGCAAACCGTATTTTGTGAATGCCTTTGCTTCGATTTTGCAAAGTTTGCCACAATTGTATTTTCACATGTTGTATTTCGCTCGCTGCAGACTCGGCTTGCAGCTCCCTTCCGCTTGCTGCATAACGTTTATTTACTGCCATGGCAACCGTCATGTAATAATTTTGCATTTTTTAGTATTTTCTTTCTGTACCGCCTTTCCGTTGTTCCCCCCAACTGATCGTTGGCTGATCGTGCCATCAAGGTATTTTGTGTGATTATTATTATTATTACCGCCTTTCGTGTAACGTATTTTCGACACACCGTATACAGGATGTAGCCTGATCACCTGACCCACGCCTCGTGGTTTTACTTGTGAAAAAGGTCAGGCGTCATAATAGAAAATCTATAACATTACTCTAACGTTATATACACTCGCTGGCAGAATCGCCGGGCAGACAGACCGAGACTGACCAAATCAGCGATAGAGACATAACGAAATTGAGAAAGAGACTCATATAGCTGCTGTGTAATTTAATTCGAGATTTATCGTTGCGACGTCATCAAGCGAAGATTCCGCTTACTGTCTAATTCCGAAGTTTTAGTGTTATTTTGTCTGTTCATTTCAAATTGTGCCCCTTTTTAATAAAAGGAGTTTTAAAGTTGACTGTGTGCCAAAACCACTCACGCTACAGGGGATAATTCTCCGATAACAGATGTTTGAAAAATGGGTAAATGGTCGGCTACTGGGTGAACAATAATGCCACTGGAAATTTTTGTGTTGGTGAAATAAGTCCAAATGTGGTCTATAGTTCAATTACTTTTTTCAGTAATTCTTGTTGGTTTGTTAATTAAAGGATAATAGTCAAAGCTGAACATGGTTTCTACAAAAGCATCTGTGTGATGATCTAAAGAATTTAGTAAATTGAAGTTAAAATCTCCTGAAATGATACATTTGTTTTTTGTTTTGTTTATATTATTTAGTACATAGTAAAGAGAATTATTTTGTTATTTTATTTTATTTATTTATTTATTTAATTTAGACTCCCGGTCCATAACAGAGAAAAAAAAAACACACCAACAAAAAACAAAACAAAATAAAACAGCAAAAACTGCACAGAATGATTCAAATTCAAAAATTTAAAAACTAATTTCAAACAGTACTGTCCATATAAAATTATCGACAAAACAAATGTACACGTTAGAAAAACAACCATTATCAAAAATGATAAAGCATGTTCCTATAATAAGTAAAAAATTGACTATCAAAAAGCAATAAGTGTTCATCATGTTGGTGACAAGTAAATTAGAGAAGTTAAGGCAGCGATTAATAAAATTGTACAAAGTTTTTTTCATGAGAGCTTCAAAAGTACGTATATACTTTATAACTTGAAATTCACGCGCGCTTGCGTATCTAGGTAGGTTGTGTAACATCCTATAACAGTCATTGTAGGCTACACGAATACTGTGAAAACTTGATTTTAGGTAATGACTCCACAGATGTGAACCATAAAAATTTGTACAATACGATTTAAACAAAAGGTTTTTAACATCAAACGAACAGTGTGAAAAAGCAGATTTTAATTGATTTGCGGAACAATATAAAGATCTTACTTGTCTATTTATATCATCATCGTCTGTTAATGCATTGGTTAAATATACACCAAGATACTTAACTTTTTTACTAAAATTCAGCGTTTCGTTACACAAGCGGACTACAGGGACATTCGTGAGGTGAAATGATTTTGGAAGAAACTGCATACACTGGGATTTATTACTATTAAAAACAATACCATTTTTATAAGGAAAGCTATCACATACAGCGAGTAAATCTTGAAGTCCTGCAACGCTAGGACTGAAACAGCATATATCATCTGCATATATGATATGGTTAACCAAAGTGTTTCCAATATAACAACCAGCAGGAACGCGATTGAGATCTTTTGACAGTTGGTCGATATAGACAGCAAAGAAGTAAGGACTAAGTATTCCCCCTGTGCACACCGTTAGAGACTCCAAAAGATTGAGACAGTTGAGATCCCCATCTCACTCGCATTTGCTGTTGACGATACCAATATCGCAGCAATCGTATAAAACGCGGCGGAACATCACGCAATAACAGCTTTTTAAACAAGAGTTCATGAGATACTCGGTCAAACGCTTTAGAGGCATCTAAAAATACTGAAAAAATAGGGCTACCCTGTTAAAGGTACGACGAAATGATTTGCTTAACCAAGAAGATACACATATCAGTGCCAGTACCACGCTTAAACCCGAATTGGTGATCACTAATTGACAAAAAAGGCTTTATGTGAAATAATATAAAATGTTCAAAAAGCTTAGAAATAGTAGTAGCCACAGCTATAGGCCTGTAATTACCTACATTAGTAGCATCTTTATTTTTACACTTGAGAATAGAAACTATATCAGTAATAAGACAATCTTCAGGAATTAAGCCATGACTTACACATAAATTAAACAAAACGCTTAAGTAAATACAAACACAATAGTGAGCATACCGTAAATGTTCTGCCGTAATACCATCAGCACCAGCAGATTTTTGTGAAAGTAATTTTTTAAATTAAATTACACATCATAAGAGCTGTGCACTGAAAGTTGGTTCATATTGCAAAAATATTGCAAAAACTGGATTGGCGGGTTAGAAAGTTATCAACAAAAATTTTGTCACAACTTTTACCAGATGCACTGTTTAGAAGTCCACTGTAGTGGCTTTTCCACATATTTGCAACATCAGACTGACCAGTGGCATTGCCAACAGAGAGTGGAATGCTGTTATTATCTTTTCTGTACACTGCACGTACTTTTTTCCAAAATGCTGTTCTTGAAGAACTTGATTGAAGAGAAGTTGCTAAGGCATCCGATTTATGCTGTTCCTTGAGTCTTCTACAGTGTCTTAAAGATAGCTTAAATTTTTTACGAGTAACTTTCATTTTTTCATTGTAAACTCCATGTTTAGGACGGCCATTATGCACCCAAGTTAAAAAAAGCATAACGAGCAGCTGAGAGTAAAGATTTTATTTTTTTTGTTCCACCCTGGAACCTGAGAATATTGAGAGGTATTCTGATGATAGCTTAATGCTGCTTTGGATGCTTTAGTCAAAGCAGAGATAATTTCTGAGTAAAAAAGTATTATCTCATTAAGATGAGAGTGATCACCACAGGTGGCATTTCTACACTGCATTGTAGCAGCTAGAAAAGATACATCTTTTAAGAGTTCAGATGAGATCATATTATATCTTTTTTGCTGTTCAGGACTAGCACAGTTCCAAGATTTAGTTCATTGATTAGTAGCCTCATCGCTTGACAGCAAGAGAGGTAATAAGTTACGGCAAAAAGTAATAGATAGTGGACGATGGTCTGATGTAATATAATCATATAATAATGAAATGTTTTTTATTGATTTATGAACAGATGAAGAAGATATGCAATTATTAAGCCAGCTGGTTGTATGATAAGAGTCACTTAAGTAAGTAAAAGTGTTAGAGATGATACAACCTTGTTCCTTACAAAAATTATTGAAGAACTGTCCACAAGTACTTTCTTTAATGGCATTAAAATCTCCAACAATACATAAATTCGAGCTTTGCTAAGCTTCACACAAAATTTGAAGAGCACCCAAATATTTTAAGTAGGCCTCAACATTTGACGGAGAGGTATACGGAAGATAAACATTAATAATAACTATAGAATTGTTTTGACATTTAATATTTATCCCAACAATGCTTTTATCAACATTACTTACAGGGTAAGCAGTGAGTGATTTTCTCCACAGAACAGCAGTGCCACCATGTGGTCGACCAGTCATCATTCCATCTTCCAGATCCATGCAAGAAGTACCAACAAAAAGAAAATCATCATGAATAGAACTTAAAGAGTGAAGTTGCTGCTTAGCAAGCCATGTTTCTTGTAGCAGAAATAATATCATGTGATTTGCATAATTCTTGAATTTCAAGTAAGGAGGACGACAAACCTCCACAATTAAAAGAGACTATAAGAAGATCAGAAATAGTGCTTTTCATCTTATGATTATTCATTGTCATTGTCATAATTTAATACTGCATTTTCAGTGTTGGTGTGATGTGAAACTGAGTAAAACTTTTTAACTAATTTTCCTTCAGGCCAGTTATCAAGATTTAATGCATCCTGTAGAGAAATGCCATGTATAACAATTTTAAAGAAAGTATATGATGGGTATCTTGTGGATAGTTGTGAACAAGTCACAGATTTACAATCAGAGAATTGAGTTTTTACATAATTTTTCACTGAATCGATTGTAGTATAAGGTTGAAACCTTGACACAAAAATTTCAAAAGGCCTAGAAAGAGGCTTTACAGATTTGAAGATAGTTGTCACCTTTTTCCCTACTGTAGTGACTGGTTTCCTTCTTTTCTTAGTTATTTTCCATTTTTCTATGCCATTAATCCATTCTATGCCATCCATTGAAAAATGACATAGAAAAATGGATGCCATTCTATACAATCCATTTTTTTATGCCATCAATATGCCATTAAATGCATTTGATCGATCAATATTATAATTTATATTTGTAGAATATGAATGAGTTGAATTTGTGACTAAATTTTCTTTTAATACTTTAGAGAAAGACTTCTTTTCTTTGAAAAAGCTTTTATCAGTTGTATCACTTATAGTGGAAGATTTAACATTGGCATTTTTCATTTCCGTGAGCATTTTTTTGATTTCAACCAGAGTATCATTGTCAGCATTTCTGCTGTCTTTAATTGTATTAATTTCTTTTCTTAAAAGATTAACTTCATTTTGAAGAGCTAAAGCATCAATATTGATGATATCCATAGAAGGGAAATGAGAATCTGCTGCAGCAATGGGTGGGTTAAATTTATCAGCAACAGACATTTCATGAAAGAGTTCCAGTAAATCTTTGACATTATTTTCATCTTTGTGGAGACCTTGTCTGGTTATTTTTCGTTGTAGCTTTTTAGGTCTATGTTGATCAAGAAAATGCTGGAATAATAGCTCCTTAGCTGCTTCAATTTCTTCACTATTGTAATAATCAAGAATGACTTTAATAATCATCACTTGTGATAATTGTTTCATCCTTTGGTAGACATACCATAATAAGGAGTTGATGACTATAGGTACTACCATAGTTAAGTTGTCTTAGAAAAAAGTAAATTTCACAGAAAAAATAATAAATTTCACAAGACAAATAATGCAATATTTTTTTTTTTTTTATTCCAGTTCTTTATCAAATTTTCTTCAAGCTTTTAACTTCTTGCGGGTTTAAATACCATCAATTCAGAATAACTTCACAGATCACTTACTTTTTCAATATTTTTTAAATCAATAATAATCAAACTTATTCAAATAACAACCTTATCACCTTATTCAAATAGAATTTCAATAATATTAAAAAGAATCTGTCAATAATATAATCTTATTATAATATAATAAATAGAAATTCAATAATATTAAAAGAATCTATCAATCTATCAATAATAATCAATAATATAAAACAACAATTCAAATATTAAAAGAATCTATTGAATTTTTATCTTGTCTAGGAGGCCTGTAAACTGTACAGCAAAATATTGATTTGCTTTTGAAGGGGACTTTTATAAACAAAGACTCAAAAACTTTTTCTTTCATTATAGACAATTCAGAACATAATGAAAAGACTAATGTATTTTTAATGTACATATCAATCCCACCACTTTACTTTTTAGTCTAGAATTTGAAATAAAGTTGTAACCGTTTAGATTTTTGTATTGTCCAGATGAGCTTGGCTTTTTCCAAGTTTCATTAATAGCTAATATATCACGTTTTGTTTGTAATTCTGAGATCAGACATTCAAGTTTGTAAAAATTATGAAGATTTATTAATGATCGTATGTACATGGTAAAAAACGTTTTGTTTTCATTTTTGTTAAATGATTGGTTTACTTCTTGAGTTATAAAATATGTATCGTTTAGTGAAATGTCTAATAAAGTAGGCCTATCATTTTTGTCAGTATTGTTAAAGTTGAGACTATTATTTGGTTGATTTGAAAATTGATTGTTTAATTCTACAGAAGATTGATTGTTTAATTCTATTGATTGTTTAATTGTTTATTGATTGATTGTTTAAATTTTTTGATAATTAAGATTGATTAAATTTTTTGATAATTAAGATTGATTGTTTAATTCTACAGAAGAACCCAGCCATCAGAGGCACATTTCTATGTCTCTTGATGCCGGTCCCAAGCCCGGATAAATGGGTAGGGTTGCGGCAGGAAGGGCATCCGGCGTAAAACTTTTTTGCCAGATTTATACAAATGCGTAATCATTGTCAATCCATACCGGATCGGTCGCGGCCCGGGTTATCAACGACCGCCTCAGGTGTCGCACAGCAGGGCACCTGCGGAAATTATGCTACTGCTAAACAAAGTGAAAATAAGAGCAGAAAGAGAGGAGGAAGGCGAGTGAAGAAGCAGCGAGAAGCATGGAAAGGAAGATGCTCACTCATAAGGGTGGGTACCTTAATATTGGTACGATGACTGGAAGGGGAAGAGAGCTGGCAGATATGATGGAGCGAAGGAATGTAGACATATTGTGCCTACAGGAAACAAAGTGGAAAGGTAGTAAAGCAAGGAACATTGGAGGTGGATGTAAAATATTTTACAACGGAGCTGATGGAAGAAAAAATGGGATAGGGATAGTGCTGAGGGAGAAGCTGGCTGAAAGTGTCCTGGAGGTGAAGAGGGTGTCAGACAGACTGATGGCCATGAAGCTGGAGGTAAATGGGTCTATCCTAAATATAGTAAGCGCATATGCTCCACAGGTTAACAACAGCATGGAGGAGAAAAATGATTTTTGGGAAGACCTGGATGAATTTGCTAGAAAGTATATCAACAGAAGAGAGGATAGTTCTTGGTGCAGATCTTAATGGACATGTGGGCGAAGGAAACATAGGGGATGAGGAAATAATGGGGAGGTATGGTGCCGGAACAAGAAATAAGGAAGGATCAACGGTTGTGGATTTTGGTAAAAGGATGGATTTGGCGATTGTCAATACTTATTTCAAGAAAAAAGATGAACACAGGGTGACATATAAGAGTGGAGGAAAAAGTACCCAAGTAGATTATGGATGTGCAGAAGGAGGAACCTGAAGGAAATATGCGATTGTAAGGTAATATTGAATGAGTGTGTCGCAAAGCAGCACCGTATGGTGGTATGCAAAATGGCTCTTATGGTGAAAAAGAAAAAAGCAGAGAAAGTAAAGCCAAAGATACGATGGTGAAAACTGAAGGAGACAAGCTGTCAAGAAGCGTTTAGACAAGAGGTGACCAGGATTTTGGGAGGCGAGGATGGGTTACCCGATGAGTGGGACAAAACGGCAGAAATGCTAAGAAAAACAGCTCAAACTGTACTGGGAGTGACATTTGGTAAACGAAAAGGAGACAAGGAGACATGATGGTGAAATGCGGAAGTTCAAAAGAGCATAAAAGAAAAGAAAGAGGCAAGGAAAGCATGGGACAAAATAAGAGATAAAAATACTAAAAAGGTATACAAAGAAAAAAAGAATAAGGCAAAGAAGGCAGTTGCAATGGCAAAGGGACGTGTGTATGATGATTTGTATGCTAGATTGGAAACAGAAGGTGAAGGTGAAAAGGAGTTGTACAGATTGGCTAGGCAGACAAACAGAGCAGGGAAAAGATGTACTGCACGTGAGGGTTATAAAGGATGAAAATGGTAATGTTATGGTAAATTTAGAGGCAGTGTTAAAGAGATGGAAGGAGTACTTTGAGAAACTGATGAACGAGGAAAATAACAGAGACCCTAGGACAGAGGAAGCAGAAGTGGTTAACGAAGAGGTAAATTGTGTCAGTAGAGAAAAAGTAAAAAACGCACTAAGAAGGATGAAAAAAGGTAAAGCGGTTGGGCCAGATGAGTTGCCAGTAGAAGTTTGGAAGTGCATGGGGGAGATGGGGATAAAGTTTTTGACCAGACTGTTCAACAGACTATTAATGGGTGAACGGATGCCAGAAGAATGAAGAAGGAGTGTGCTTATCCCAATCTATAAAAATAAAGGGGACGCACAATGCTGTGGAAACTACAGAGGAATAAAGCTAATGAGCCACACAATGAAAGTATGGGAAAGAATTATTGAAACCAGGTTAAGAGATAGAGTGGAGATCAGCAAACAGCAATATGGATTTATGCCAGGAAAGGGAACCACCAATGCCATGTTTGCTTTAAGAATGTTAATGGAAAAATACAAGAAAGGTCAAAGAGAGCTACATTGTGTATTCGTGGACCTAGAGAAAGCTTACGACAGGGTTCCACGGGAAGAGCTGTGGTACTGCATGAGAAAATCTGGAATAGTGGAAAAGTATGTGCGACTAGTACAGGATATGTATGAGGGAAGCGAAACAGTGGTGAGGTGTGCAGTAGGAACTACAGAAAGTTTCAACGTTAAGGTTGGACTGCACCAGGGATCAGCGTTAAGTCCATTCCTGTTTGCAGTGATAATGGACAGGCTAACGGATGAAGTAAGAAGAGAACCATTATGGACGATGCTGTTTGCTGATGATATTGTGATTTGTGAAGAGACCAGGGAAGAAGTGGAACGGAGATTAGAATCCTGGAAGTATGCATTGGAAAGAAGAGGGATGAAAGTCAGTAGGTCAAAGACCAAATATCTGTGCATAAATGGAGGAAATGATGACGTAACAGTGAATATGGAGGATACAAAAGTGCCAAGAGTAAAGGAATTTAAGTATTTGGGATAAACGGTGCAAGAAAGTGGTGGTTGTGAGAGGGAGGTAAAGAAGAGAGTACAGGCAGGATGGAACGGATGGAGAAGAGTATCAGGAGTAATCTGTGACAGGATGTTACCAGCTAGAGTAAAAGGAAAAGTGTACAGTTCAGTGGTAAGACCAGCAACGGTGGGGCCGAAAGGAGAAGAAGAAGAAGAATTCTACAGAAGAGATTTTTGACAGGAAACCTTCATTACAAAGATCAGAAAGTTCTTTATTTGCTAATGAATGGAAAGGGAAGATTGAGTTGGCACAAGTCAAACACAACCAGTTTTTAAGATAAAAGTTAGATGAAACTTGTGATTGAGCATTTTGTGGAGATCTGCATAGTAAGTGATAATGTGAGTTGCATCCATGGCATTGAAAATGTTGACTGTTTTTTGATAATTCAAGGCTACATTTAAAACAAAACTTTGTTTTGTTGTGAACCATTATAATTTAGCAAAAATTATGTTCAAACATTCATAAAAAGAGAAAAAAAGTACCGTATACACTAAAACAAGTGAAACAAACCAACAATCAAAAAAAAAATTAATTAAAAGTTGGAATAGAATAAAAGAAGCAAGCAGAAAAATATAAACAACAGGTGTGAAAACTAAATTTAAAAAAAAAAGAAAAAAGTTGAAAAAAATGAAATTTAGCTGAAATTTTCTTTTAAGAACAGATACAACTAAAAACCTTAAATTTGTTAACAAGAAAATATTTAATTAGTTAGTTAATTAGTGAGATTATTTGTGGTGACACTAGCATAGGTAGAGGTGTTTTTAATTCTATTAATGTCAACCAAATCCTTGACAAGATATTTTTTATTATGAAAACATACACGTCACCTTTCATCATAGACCAAGCCGAGAAGCGTCTAAAGCAGTGTTTCTCAAACTGTGTGCCGCGAAACTTTTTAAAATACATTTATTCATGCTCCGCAACAGCAACGTAAACACACTCTATAACAGAGGAAAAGTATGTTTTTTTATGGGCTGCGACCAAAAAGCTTAAAAATTTTAATTGTAATTCCCATTACGTAAAGTTTTGGTGATCAGTTGTCTTTCAGGCTTGTTTCGGTACACCAGGTATTTCAAACTCGGGGCCCGCGAAGTCTTTCAACGAATTTTTTGATCAGATGCTCAATACGAAATCAAATTAATCATAAATTCAGAACTAAATTTAAATAATTAAAGTGACAAGGTTTATTAGCAAGAACTTGATTTCTAAGCGAAATTAACCAACCAATTAAGGGAAGACCTTTTCTTTGGTCCTCACCTTGATTTCAACGTAAAATTTAAAAGAATAACCGGGATCAGCCAAACAATTCAAGTGAAGACTTCTTTATTGGCCTTTTATTTCTTTTGTAACCAGATTGCGGCAAGAAGCAAAATTGTAGCCTAAAAGTTCACCGATGCAGCCCACATCAGAGTTGTAAACGGGCCAACAATTCAAGCCCGAAAAAGTCCGAAAATTAAATTTAATCAAAAACACGTTTGAGTTTTGTGTTTTTGATTGAATCACTGGAACTTCCAGTGATTGAATCAAAGTGTTGAATCAAAGACACAAAAACACGAAACTCAAAAGTGTTTTTGATTAAATTTAATTTTCGGGCTTTTTCGGGCTTGAATTGTCGGCCCGTTTACAACTCTGGCCCACATAGCCGGGCGAGTTTGACATGCTTGTCGTACACGATATGCAGAACCTAAATACTTTATATGAAAACAAACAGTACAAAATCTAGTGAAGAATAATAAAAGAACTTTTCACTTTATTTATAAAAAGTTACATAAAAATTCTAGTCCTTTATGTAATACACTATAATGCATTAGGTAAAGGAAAAAGTGGAAAACTCAGTGCAGACCAAAAAAAATCTGCACTCTGGTCCAAGTGTGCCGCGAAGTTTGGAAAGGTAGCAAAGTGTGCCGCCGGCGCAAAAAGTTTGAGAACCACTGGTCTAAAGGCAGATTTGGCAGCTTCCAGCAACTTCAATCTTCGTTTCGTCAGGGACTCTGTAATGACCACTCCACTGCCCTTTAGTTGTATCTTATTTGAGTAAATCAAGTTCCTTTGTGTCCGTCGAAGAAACTTGACAATCATAGCATCTCCTTTTCTGGAAGGAAGAGGATGAGCTATGTCAAGATCAGAAGCCTGAATAGGAGGGTTTACGGTTAATTTTTTTTAAGTTCTGAACAAATAAAATTTTCATTATCTAAATACTCCCCCCGTTTTGGAATATTTTTGACTCCATGGACAATAAGGCAGTTTGACCTGCTGTATTGTTGCTGGTCATCCATATCATTTTCGATCTTCTCGATTTTGGGGACCAAAGTTGGACAAGAGTTTTTAGGCCCTCAAACTTTCTTCTCAGGGTCTTCAGATCAGATACCTAAAACAACAGAAGCAGCAGAAACTGCAGCATCAGAAGTACAAGACTTTTTACTTCTAAAATCCTGTTCATATTGATCAAGTCTTACCTCCATTCGCTCCATTCTTTTTTTAATTTCCTTTGAGTGTTCCATAGCAGAAAGTTTAGAGCAAAATTTTACAAAATTTAGATCAAAGAAGTTAACAATTATATTGTTTTAAATTACTTGGTAACAAAAGCTTTTAATAATCTTACTGCATGTACCTTATTCAAATAAAATGACTAAAAAAAGATCACCACTTTTAATCGAGTCTATGATGTTTATTTTGGTCCTGAATTTAAGGTGCAGACCATTATCAAAATAATAGCATTCACCTTCAAGCGATCTGATATTGTGGTCCAGTTTCTATGATTGCAGGGACAAATCTGATCACAATGTTCTTAACTCGGTTTTTTTAGCTCTGTCTTTTAACGAACTCGTCTTTTGGCCCGGACTTGGCTCGTTTGTCAATTTTGACAAGTCCGCACCACTGCAGACAATTTTCAAATTTTGGTTATAATAATATAAACTCTATCGTACAGTTGCTTCCTATAAAAACAAAACATGTAACAACAAACGAGCCAAACGTATTTTTTTCAAAGAACAAAATAAGATAGCAGAGGTGCATATTTTAGAGCAGTGCTATTCAACCGGGTATACAGTATACCCAAGTGTATACGAGAACAAATTTGGGGTATACAGCTGGACTGAGGTATACGAGGGGTATACGAGCAGCATCACAGGTATATCATCAAAGACAAAGCTTATAAACTTTTCATCAGATGTACCATTGTTCCATTATCACGACTTGTCACTTTTCAGCAGTGCTGTCACTTGGGCTAGATTGCACTTTTCAGCAATTCTTCGACATATTTTGCAAATTTTTGCTGCAAAAGTAAGCCAAAATGCTGCAAATTTATGCTCGTAAAACAATAAAATTTCACTAGAATGGAAATAAATTTCACTAGGCCGGAGTCAATTTCACTAGATCTAGTGAAATTTCACTAGGCGTAGCAGCACTGCTTTTAACCCTTTGAGGGACACTGGGTCATATATGACCCATGAACATTTTTTTATGGTACAGACAATCCGATCAAAAAATTAAGTTTGTTTTTTGACGGTTGGATTGTTAAAAGATTCAAGTTTAATTTAAAAAAAAAAAAATTGAAAACTTTTATATTTTTTACCGTAATTTTGTAAACTTTTTGACTACCAAAATTGAAAAAAATTTTTGACTTTAATTAGCTGACTTAATCAAAGTAAAATAATCGTATTTTATACAACTTGAGTTTTAGTATTTAAGATTAGGTTCTTGCTAATGATTTAAAATCATTATTGATTTATTCAAGCTTTTTGATTTCAAAAACTAAAGCAAAAACCGCTGTGGGTCGTATATGATTCAGTGTCCCTCAAAGGTAAATATTGGTGATTATAAAATATGTAAATATTGCTGTAATGCAAAGAAACTTATATGCTTTGCATACTTTCACTAAATTTTTTCATTAATTTTCTAAGTATAATTGATGTCTTAGATAAAACATTTTTGAATAATTGCTGTAAGTATTGATTAATTGTTTCTCATTTATAGTGCGCCGTTACCAGCTTTGTAGGCTTTGGGGATTTCCCTAGATTTAAAAGATAATCAACTGAACTCGGCAAATAATGAACGAAAACCAAACATTTTGTGTTGCTGAATATTTACTCGGAGTATTGTGCTATTATTTTGCCCCACAGGTTGTGATGTAAAAAAGCAGTTTTTTTCTTTTTGGAGTCATAAAAATTAGTAAATATACACTTATTTCACTTTTAAAAAAATTGGATATAAATCATAAAGATAATTTAGGCCTAATTAGTTTTACCAGGTCAGTAGAAAAAAACTTTTTTATCTTGATGTATTTAAAATATTTTATTTACTGATAGCAGTGGTGATGAGAAAAAACTCATTCTTGATGATGAAGATTTGTACTATTTAAAAAAAATAAAGAATTTATTAAAAGAGAATAGAAATACAAATGTTCTTAAAGTTACAACAGAAGCTCCTCAACCAGCTGCAAATCAACCTGAGAATATAAAGCTAAACAGAAATTATAAAAAAACGATACTTCAAGTGAATTGACTTTAAATGAGAAAAACTAAAGAAAAAAAAAAGGAAATGTTTTTACTACTGATGTGGTTGAAATGAGGTATTTTTGGTATGCATTTGCTAATGGGGTAAGCTTACTTGTTTTTTAAGAATTCATGGACTATGATAGGCTTACAAAAGGAAGACCTGGTACAAGAAAAGAATGAGTGAGCCACTTTTTAGTGTGTCAAGTTTTTTTGTTTTGTGTTAAAGATATAGTTGATCTCTAAAATATAATCGTCTCATTCAATTTAAGTGCAAAATCTCCATTTTTGTTCCAAAACCGTAGGTGGTCTCAAAAAAGGTAATCACCTTAATTCGAGTACGTGATCCCGACTTTTGTTTTAAAGTTAAAGTGCAGGCAGGTGAACCCACCATCATAATGCTGCTACGAAGAAATACAACAATGTTTTGCTTGGAGTTGGGCCACTTTTTGACTATAAAGGGCCCAGCTGCGGCCACTACATACGCTTCATACTAAAGCCATCACTGTTCATGGGCTACCACACAGAATTGCTTTGTTGTATATCATGGATATAAACAATAAATATTTTTCTATCTGTAAGGTTGAGTGTTTGCTATAGAAATATATGAAATTTGTGTGCAAACATTAGGTATTCATTCCAGTGTTCGTTGCAAGACAGAATTAATAAAATAATCAAATAAAAATTTTAATAAAAATTCGATTTGAAAGCAATCTTATTAATTGCCTGGTTAGTTAAATCAACTTTTTTACCTGCAATGTTTATTCACTTTAACAACCTTTATTAAAAGTTCAGTCATTGATATATAATTTTGCATTGAGCGGCGAAAAAAATTTACCGTTGAGGGACACTGGGTCATACATGACCCATGGTGTATTTTGTTAAAAAAACAAAAAAATTAAAATTTTGTTTTTTTATAGTGTCTAAGAACACCTAACAAGACATAAAAAACGATTTTTGAATAAATTTAAGTTGTAAAAAAATTATGTCCCTTAAAGGGTTAAGACAAGAGGCATGTAGAAACAATAAGCTAAAATCTAAATAAAATCCTTTTTGCTTTTAAAGGTTGCAATGTCTTTGCTTAAATACTTTAGTAATGAAAGCAGAAAAGAATCTGGCCCTGATACAGCGCTAGCCTCGCCTTCCGCGAATGAAGTTGAGCTTCAACCTGCTAAACGGCAGAAAATAATCTCTAAACGCCGAAAATGGAACGAAGACTTTATTAATTATGGATTTCGCCGCCCAATTGGTGAAGAGGAAAATCTCTATTCTTCTGCCCAGTGTCTTTTTTGTTCAACCAGTTTTGGCAATATTAATGTCGTTAAGTCAAAGCTTTTAAGTCACCTAACGAAACAGCATCCAGAACACCAAAACAAATGTACAAAATTCTTTCAGTCATATCTAGATGCTCAGAAGAAACAGAGCCATTTGTTTGATAAGCAAATGGGACACCAGGTAACTCAGAACAAGAACATGCTATTGGCATCGTTGCGAATGTCACATCACATGATGAAAGCGAAACGCCCGTACACCGAACTTGAGCGTGTAGTGCTACCGTGTTTAGAAATTGCAGCTGAGCTAATTCACGGCGGAAAAAAGGCAGTAGATAAAATTAAACAAATACCACTTTCTGACACTACAGTTGGACGACGATGTGCCATATTATCTGAAGATTTAAAGCAACAACTTATTAACAAGCTCTTGAAAGCCCCCTCTTTCGGCATCCAGTTAGATGAAAGCACTGACATAACCAGTGAGGCACAGCTCATGGTGTTCTGTAGGTTTCCAGATGCAGAAGCTAAGAGAATAGTTGAGCATTATCTATTCTGTAAACCAGTGGGAGAAAAAGCAACAGCTGAAGCGATTTTTCAGAAAATGAATGATTTTTTTGAAAGAGAGGGGTTGGATTGGTCGAAGTGCAGAGCTGTAACCACAGATGGTGCTGCAGCTATGCAGGGTTCGCAGACAGGGGTGGTAAAGAGAATAAAACAAGTGTCTCCAAAATGCGTGGGAATACATTGCATTCTCCACCGCGAAGCATTAGCTTTAAAGAAACTTAAGTTGAATGCAAGCGAGGTTAATGGTCAAGAAAACGAATTGAGTGATGTTCTACGAGAAGTTGTAGAAATTGTTAATTCTATTCGCAAAAGTGCAAAACAACAGAGAATTTTTTCAAAACTCTGCGAAGAATTGAATGCCTCTTCGAAAAAACTTATTCTTCATTCAGAGGTTCGATGGCTATCGCGAGGAAAAGTTCTTTCCCGTGTATTTGAACTTAGAGCAGAAATAGAGACGTTTTGCAATGAATGCGGAAACCCACGAGCTTCCAAGTTTAGCAACATCTACTGGGTTGCTAAATTGGCCTACCTTGCATCGATTTTTGATCGTTTAAATCAAGTGAACCTCAGTCTTCAAGGGAAAGGAGGCGACATTTTTCGATCAAGTAGCAAAGTCAATGCGCTCAAATTGAAAATTCCACTGTGGAAAAAGCATGCTGCATCAAGGAACTTCAACGACTTTCCTTTATTGAGCCAGTACATGAAAGAGTCTGAATGGGAGTTTGAGGACGCTTCCACGGAAGACAACCTGTCGACACTTATCGTTGCTCACTTAAACTTGCTTGGTGATAATTTGTGTGCATACTTTCCTGAAGCCAATGACAAACGTCTGGAAGCAAACTCTTGGATTATTCAGCCATTTAATGAAGAACCAACAGAGGATGAGGAATTACTGGAGCTCCGCGCTGATTTAAACCAAAAGATTGCTTTCCGAGAAATGGGTTACTCAGACTTTTGGGTTTACCTTCTTGAATTTTTGGAATATAAAAATCTTGCAAAAAGTGCCATTGATATCTTAGTACAGATGCCTACAACTTATTTATGTGAAGAAGGGTTTTCCAGTCTTGTTGAAATCAAGTCAAAGAAAAGAAACTCAATACTTGACATTGATTCTTTAATGCGAGGAGGGATTGAGAAAGAAATAACACCGCGTTACCTCCGAATTGCCGAAACTATGCAAGAACAAGCAAGCCATTAAACAAAGTATTAAACTTCGTTTTTTGTACTTTTGCGTGCTTAACATCATGTGATCTAATTCTAAGTTTTCTGTTTGTAAGTTTTCTGCTTGTAAGTTTTATGTGCACAATTACACATTACTGGGTATACGAAGTTCTTGAAAAATTGTAAAAGGTATACCACAGAAAAAAAGGTTGAAGAGCACTGTTTTAGAGGTAAAAATTAATCTAAATTATGCATGTATAATAGGACTACTAGTGAAGGTCCTGCTAAAAAAACCTCACGATCCTACGTCACAATCTCATGGGTGGATTGGAATGTGGCAGAACAAAAATTATTCAGCTGAATCTAAGTAAGCGACTCGAATTTCTCGCAGTAAACAAAAACCAACTATAAATATCAAAAACTCTTGGGGTCAAATCAATAATTTTTTCTCTAAAATGACGACGGATTACACTAGACAACAAATTTTTTGACAAATTGTGTTTATCACAATATTATGATGTTTTTTTATGTTTTTCGGGGCGCTGATTTCAAAAATGACATTAAAAATTTCGTGATATCAATGATTTTGCCGCTATTTAAAATTTTATGAAATTACCATTTCAAGTTTGTATAATACACATAATGGTTTAGTAATTTGAAATATTACACGCAAAATTAAAAAAAAATTATATATGAGCAAGTCAAAAAAGCACTGTAAGGACATTTATTGAAAATGAACATTTGAATAACTTTTTTGCTTGTATGTGATGTTACATTTCCGCACTAAATTCCATACATAGTTTCCTATCATGGCTTCGTCCCACCTCCCTTGATAGCGCTTTTCCATCACTAGGATGTCTTGGTGAAACCTTTCACTATGCTCTTCGTTTACATTCCCCAAATTGTCCCGAAAGAAATCCAAATGAAAATGCAAAAAATGCAACTTCAAGGACATACGGCAACCAAGCTTTTTATAACTTTTAATCAAATTTGACACCACCATTGCATAGTCGTCTCTTCGATGATTTCCAAGAAATCCTTCCACAATCATTCTAAAAGCTTGCCAAGCATTTCTCTCCAAATCAGACATTTGCTTCTCGAGCTCTTCAGATGCCAACATTCTTCTTATTTGTGGCCCCACAAATATACCACTTCTAACTTTTGCTTCAGATATGCTCGGGAACAGCTGTCTAATATGGCGAAAGGCACGGCTTGTCGGTTTCAAACCCTTAACAAACTGCTTGGCCAGCCCAAGTTTAATATGCAATGGAGGAAGTAAAATTTTGCTCCTTTCAATAAGAGGTGAGTTTAGAACATTGTGGGAGCCTGGTGTGAGATCTTTGCGAGCTGGCCAGTTTTTGACCAAGTAATGCTGCTCATCCGCTCTACTATTCCACAAACAAAGAAAACAAGAATGCTTTGTATAACCTCCTTACAATCCCAAAAGAAATGCTATCATTTTAAAATCTCCACATACGTTCCTATTGTGATCATTGTATTGAATTAATTCCAGTAATATTTTTACGGATTCACGATCTTCTTTCATTTGAACAGAATGTGCTATTGGAATGGATGGATACACATTACCATTATGCAGAAGGACTGCTTTCAAGCTTCGTTTAGAACTGTCAATGAATAAGCGCCAATTCGAAGCTGAGTAGGCAACACCAATCTCCTGAAACAAGCCCTGTATATTAGTACAATAACAAAGTGAAAAATGATCAGAATCAGAGGACATTGCATAGAAATTTGTAAAGGTCACATGTCGTTTTCTTGGCTTGGAAATCTTGCAAGAAGGAGCAAGCAAATTCCATTCCTTAAGACGAGAAGAAAGTATCTCTGCTTTTGCCTTTGTAAGACCCAAGTCTCTAGTTAAATCATCCAATTCATTTTGATTCCGAAAATAAGAATCTTTGCTGGAACTCTGAGTGTCAACTTCAAAATCAACATCGTCATCTTCCGATGAGGTTAATGATATAGCATGCGTTGTTGGAGGTTGAGGAATAGGCAGTTCTGGGCCATGGTTGATAGGCGCAATGGATGAAGGCACTTGGATAAACAATCTTTTTTCTGTCCTTTGTCTTTTTGTATGTGGAAATGTCCACCATGCAGAAATAACAGTCATCATGATGATTGGTAGGTTCTCTCCAGATTCGGGGAATGGTAAATAGCAATACATTTGGCATACATTTACGACTTCCGCGCATCCATCCTTCTAATGTAGATCTGCAACTTCCACAGCAAAAATGCGGGGCCCAAGATTTATCTTGATCACCCATCTTCATGCCAAAATATGCCTCATAGGCTATGAAGAATTTGGTTTCTGGTATAACTTTGTGCTTCTTTTGCTGTTGACTGATGTATTTTTTTTTATTTTTTTTTATCTCTATATTTATCCTCCTGACTCGCAGGAAAGCGACGGAGGCGCTATACATAGGGTAAGCAATTACCCCGACCTGCTTCCAGAGATGCCAAGATATTGCTGTCTGCTAGTAGTTTAGTAGAGATATTACTGCAATTTAGAACTGCTTGTCAAGACCACCAAGCAGGGGAATGTGCCGTAAAGTGTCTTTCCCAAGGACACAATGTAATAGCCACAAACATAGCAGAAAAAGTCAGAAGAAACTTTGCAAGGTCTTTTGACACTCATATTTACTGAAGTATTGAAAATATTAATAGCATTAAATTTAACCTGCAAAAACAAATAAAATATAGCGTATTTCTAAAATAAGCAACATCACTGCAGTAGGCTTAACTCGCAATTTGTCTAACCGCTAAACTAATTACAGTATTGCTACCAGATTTAACAATCCACCTCCCATAAACCAACTCTAAACTGCTAGCACTGGACTAGCTCAGACATGTGCATTAAAACCCCGCCAAGATTGTGTTCATTCACGTGATAGTGAATGACAGTTTGCTAATTTACTTCTCTAGCACCATCTAGAGAGTGATGAAAACAATAAAAAAAGTCATAAATGATATAACACAAGATTAAAAAGTAATATAAATGTCACTTAATGCTAAAGTTGAATTATTATTTGGTAAATTACAAATTTTAATTTATTGCAAATATTTTCAAAACCGTTGACGCTATGCAAAAACTAGCATCAAAATTGTCATCAGTGACCCCGAAAACATAAAAAAACACTAAAAAAAGGAGATAAACAAAAATTTGTTGCCTAGTGTTATTGATGAGTATGAAATTTGCTTAAAATTGACATATAACATTGCATGAATATCGATCCGGAAGTTTGTTTAATTTAAGCTTGAATTCGAACAAGTAAAAGTCGGGCGCTATTTTTAGTTTTTGAAAATCGCTGTTGATTTTGCGTCTTGACCAGGTGTCAGTCAAGACAGTTTTCTCGTTAATCTATTATAGTGTTGCCATATAATGACGACGGATTATTGATGAATATGAAATTTGCTTCAAAATAACATATAACATTGCATGAATATTGATCCGGAAGTTTGTTTAATTTAAGGTTTTTTCTAAGGATATTGATTTTATTCACCATTTTTATATGTTTCTGCTTGTGGAAAAAGTTTGTCGTGATTTAATCATAAACTTGTTATTTTAACTTATATTTGAAAAAAAAATTAAAATTCATCAAGAAATTTTAACTAAAATAAAGCTTTTGTTGACGATGAAACTGCGTTAAAAAGCTTTTTCAAATTCAGTTAAAGATCTTTGTTGTATGCTTTAGATCAGCATTTCTTAACCTAGGGTAAATTTCTTTGTTTTGGGGGGTAAATGAGCTACCTATAGTTTTAAATTTGATGGTGGCAACACATAGCCTTAGTTTCAGACTTGGTTTCAGCCTATAGAAGTTGACGGGACAGAAAAATTGGGGCAGTTATAGGTATTGGTAGCCTAGTATTTGTGATGTACTGCTTTAATGTAATAAAGATAATGGCAACACTTTAGTGCGCATTCACATGATGCGAGATAACAATGATCTTTATAGCATGACAATAGCATACTAGATGCTATAACGTGCTAGTAATTGGAATATTAATTTGATAACAAGTGTCGTCAAACGGTGATCCGTGAAAGGCGAATTAATTGTTAACGTGCTCTCGAAGACTTCTGTGAGTGTTTGAATTACTGCTTTGTATAATAAATAAAATAAATAAAGACTTCTTTAACGAAATAAGAACATAACGGTATCCTTCCTAATTTACATGTAGAATAACTGCTAATGCGAATTCAAAGCCAGCCTATTATTTGGACTTTGTCATAGATTTAGTCATAAATATAGCATGTCACAAAAGAAGAGAAAGTATCAGGACAATTATTTGGATTTTCGATTTATATATCTTATTCAGGATGGTCTTCAAATTCCTCAGTGTGTCCTGTGCATGAAAACATTTTCAACAGTATCATAATACCTGCTCCGCTAAAACAACACCTAGCAAATGCTTATCCAAGTATGATAAGCAAAATCTAGTCCTTTTTTGAGTTAAAACTGTCCAATCTGAAAAGACAAAAGCTGGACAGAATTGGAATGTTTTGGTAGACTAACAATGCCACTGTATGCATCATTTGCCATTGCTTTGCATGTGGCAAAAGCTAAAAAACACATACGATTGGTGAAACCCTTCTGAAACCTTGCATATTGGAAAGTGTGAAGTTGATGCGTGGAGAAAAAGCATCTCAAACAATGAAACAAATCTCACTGTCCAATGACACAATAAAATCCCGAATTCATGAAATGTCTGACAATATTAAGAGCAAGGTGATATCGAAAAGTAATTTCTCGTTTGTTTTTACTTTTCAGCTGGATGAATCCAATCTCTCACAGCTACTTGTGTATATCAGATATGTTGCAGATAAAAGGATTAATAAAAAATTTTTCTTCTGCCAACCTTTGGAAACAACATCAATTACAGCCGATGTTTTTCAAGTGTTGATTGATTTTTTTGACAAAACCGAATTGAGTTGGAGTAAGCCTGTTGGGGTTGGCACTGATGATGCTCCAGCCATGATTGGTGCAAACTCTGGATTGGTTTCCCTGATAAAGCAGAAAAATCCAACAATTCAAGGAACGAATTGCATGATTCACAAAGCGGCACTCGTTTCCAAAACCATTCCGAAGAGACTTTACGAGCATTTGTCTGTTTTGAGGGAAAGGATTATTGAAGCCAGGTTAAGAGATAGAGTGGAGATCAGCAAACAGCAATATGGATTTATGCCAGGAAAGGGAACCACCAATGCCATGTTTGCTCTAAGAATGTTGATGGAAAAGTACAGGGAAGGTCAAAGAGAGCTACATTGTGTATTCGTGGACCTAGAGAAAGCTTACGACAGGGTTCCACGGGAAGAGCTGTGGTACTGCATGAGAAAATCTGGAATAGTGGAAAAGTATGTGCGACTAGTACAGGATATGTATGAGGGAAGCGAAACAGTGGTGAGGTGTGCAGTAGGAACTACAGAAAGTTTCAACGTTAAGGTTGGACTGCACCAGATATCAGCATTAAGTCCATTCCTGTTTGCAGTGATAATGGACAGGCTAACGGATGAAGTAAGGAGAGAACCATTATGGACGATGCTGTTTGCTGATGATATTGTGATTTGTGAAGAGACCAGGGAAGAAGTGGAGCAGAGATTAGAATCCTGGAAGTATGCATTGGAAAGAAGAGGGATGAAAGTCAGTAGGTCAAAGACCGAATATCTTTGCATAAATGGAGGAAATGATGACGAAACAGTAAAGATGGAGGATGCAAAAGTGCCAAGAGTAAAAGAATTTAAGTATTTGGGATAAACGGTGCAAGAAAGTGTTAGTTGTGAGAGGGAGGTAAAGAAGAGAGTACAGGCAGGATGGAACGGATGGAGAAGAGTATCAGGAGTAATCTGCGACAGGAGGTTACCAGCTAGAGTAAAAGGAAAAGTGTACAGTTCAATGGTAAGACCAGCAATGGTGTATGGACTTGAGACAGTGGCAGTCACAAAAAAACAAGTAGAAGAGATGGAAGTTGCAGAGATGAAAATGTTGAGGTTTGCTATGGGAGTGACGAGAAAAGACAAGATTAGAAACGAGAACATCAGGAGTACTGTTAAGGTTGAACAGTTAGGAATGAAGATGAGGGAGGGCAGGCTGAGGTGGTATGGACATGTCATGAGGAGAGACCAAGAGTATGTAGGAAGAAAAATGATGGAAATGGAGTTACCGGGAAAGAGGAGAAGAGGGAGACTAAAGAGAAGATTTTTAGATGCAGTAAAGGAAGATATGCAGGAAGTTGGTGTGAAGGAAACGGATGTTGAAGACAGAAAGATGTGGAGAATAATGATACGCTGTGGCCACCCCTGACTGAAGGGAAAGGCTGAAAGGAGAAGAAGAAGAAGAAGAAGAAGTCTGTTTTGATTACAGTTGGCTATGCCTAGTGTGCTAAAACACTACGCATAGCTCTAGTCCACTCAACAGCTGAGTACTGTGCGCCAGTCTGGTGTCGCAGTGCTCACACTCGCCTCATTGACACACTGTCTTAAATGACGCCTTGCGCATAGTTACTGGATGCCTGCGTCCCACTCCAATGGACCACCTACCTTTACTCTCAGGCATCCAGCCAGCTGAGCTTCGCCGAATGGGAGTGACACTTTCCTTGGCTTACCGTGGATCTCTGGACCCCGATCATATCTTGTATGGTTTCTTAAGTGGGTCCTCAGATACTCGCCAAGTGAGACTAAGATCCAGACGCCCGTTTGTGCCAGCTGCGCGGAATCTTTTGGAAAACCTTGCCAGACTTGGCATCCGCGCTTCTGAATGGACAAATCACAAATGGAACGTGGAGTACTATGAAAATTTTTCCAGGCTCCGTGCTTTTGTGCCCGGACTGGTGCCAGGCCTGTTGGGATGGGCTTACCCCGAGCAGCTTGGGTTAAGCTCAAACGCCTGCGGACTGGTGTTGGGCGATTTCATTCATCCATGCACAAATGGGGTCTCACTCCTTCACCGAATTGCGAGTGTGGCGCCTCTGAGCAAACCGCAGACCATGTACTAACAGCGTGCCCTATACATCGGGCACCACATGGAGCACGAGGTCTGATTGTTTTGGATGAAGAAACTCGATGCTGGTTTAATAACACCACTGCCAGCATCTGATTCAGGCATTGCAGCAGTCTGGGGTAGTAAAAGGATAAACCCTCGGCCCCACTCCTGCTTGTATCTGACCTGGAGTGGATACCCTTCAAACGATGACGACGACGACGAAAGTTGTTAAAAATGTGAAAAGCTCAGCACTCAACACTTGACTCTTCAGCAAGCTTTGCAAAGATATGGATGCCAATCATGCCTCACTTTTATATCACACTCATGTTCGTTAGCTCTCAAAAGAGAACAATGCTGTCTCGTATTTTCGAACTAAGAGAAGAAGTCAAGTTGTTTTTGGTTGCAAAAAAAAAAAAAATGATCTACAGTAATGTTAGCATTTGGTGGAGTCGAATTTTCTACGTACTTAGCTTATCTTGCTGACATATTCAAAACATTAAATCAACTAAACAAGAAACTGCAAGGTCCAGGAAGTAATATAATTGTGCACACTGATGCCATCAATGCGTTTATGGCAAAGCTCAAGCTTTGGAGGCAACAAGCAATAATGATAATTTTGCATCATTTCACCGCTTGACTGAGATGACTGGAGATTATTTTGAACAAAATTTGAAGGAGGACATCATCAGTCACCTACAAAACTTGCAAATGTGTTTGAACGATATTTTTCCGAGATAAATAGTTCAAGCATTTTGATGAAAGTAGCTAGAAATCCTTTTGTATGTAAAGTGGAAGATATTCCTGAAGCAATTAAAGAAGAATTTATAGAATTAACAAACGATTCTTTTGCAAAAAGATGAATTTCACACTTGCAACCTAGAAGAGTTTTGGGTTAAAATGCAACGTTGCTATTCACGGCTAGGTATTCATGCTCTGAATATTTTGGTTCCGTTTTCTTCAATTTACCTTTGTGAGTGCGGCTTCTCTGCGTTGCTTACTATCAAATCTAAACCATGAAACCAACTTGATGTTGAATCTGACATTCAATGTGCATTATCTACTACTTCACCAGACATTGAAAAGCTCATTGCCAAAAAACAAGGACAGCCATCACATTAAATAAGTATAACTGAAGTAATTTGCTAATTTCGTTTTTTAATAAATGAGCATCATTAAATATATTGAGGGTAAATCTAGTAATCACTTTTGTTAAAAGGGTAAATATGTAAAAAAAGGTTAAGAGTCACTGCTTTAGATGCATTTTTTGTCTCGTGCGTCAAATGCGTCATGTGTTGCCGCGGGATTTTTTCTTTTTTTAAGAAATAGGATTTTTTTCTGCCAGAATTACAATGGTTTGATATCTGATAATTTTTGCAGATCCGGATCTTACTTTTTACTTAGGTTGCGGATATAGAACAGAACACAAAGACAAAACATTTACATCAAATATAAAAAAATTAATCGAAAAAACATAAATTACTTCTATTACTGAACATTGTGATATTGCAACAAGGAAAAATCTATTATCGAAAATATGAAAGAGACGCTATTGCCGCATTTAGCAAAACACATCTTTAGAATAGGTGGTATTGTGATCTTTTTTTAGACTTAGTAAGACAGGTTTCAGCATGCAATTCTTATTGTAACGCATTCCAAGAAGCACACATTTTATGAGATATGGTATTTTGAATATGATGTTTAGAATTGATATGAAATGGTCACTTCCAATTCCGAGATTTTTCTTGCAAGGGTCTATAAAAGTAGGTAGTATCTGTGAGGTATTGAGGTGTTAAGCTGTTATTAATTATTTTAAAAGCAATTAAACACAATTTATACTTTATACGATATTGGATTGGTAATTCTTTATAGTATGGAAGTAAGTTGTGATTATTCATGGGAATGTTACAAATAAATCTGATACATGCATTAAGTACTCTTTCTAATTTATGTACAAAATACAATGGTATATTTGCATATGCGAATATGCAATAATCAAGCTGTCATAGTATAAACATTGTATTAGCAAAATCTTAGTTTGAACTTCTAAAAATGAAGGTAATTTTTGAAGTTTAGTCAGCTTATAAAAGCAGATTATACAAGTTTCATTAATTAAGCAATCAAAACACAATGTTTCAATAAACACATCTAGTAGTTTTACACAAGAAGTAGGGTCCAAGTCCAAGTGAATA
Source organism: Diplosoma virens (assembly GCA_963680785.1). Classification (NCBI taxonomy): domain Eukaryota; kingdom Metazoa; phylum Chordata; class Ascidiacea; order Aplousobranchia; family Didemnidae; genus Diplosoma; species Diplosoma virens. Next base: position 43,378,741 of record OY796891.1, read on the forward strand.
CTGCTTTTCAAAGATTGGATATGCAGCTGAAATGCTGTAAGAAATCTTGCTTTACCCCAAACTAAAAGTTGCATTTTATTCATGTTAAATTTCAAAAAATTACAAGACATCCACATATCAATTTTACATAAGCAGGATTTTATATTTTCAATAGCATTCTGAAAGCCATTTTCAGGACTAAAACCTATGTACAAAGTTGTATCATCAGCATATGTACAAATTCTTATAATTTGAAATTTAGAGTCTAGATTGGTTTATTCATTTATGTACACTATAAACAAACCAACTGAAATTGGATCAAACAAGCAGTTTTTTTTATGTTTGAGATAACATATGATGATTATTTGGCTGATGAAAAAGAGAAATTGGTCTTTTTTTTTTATATTGAGTAGATGTTTCTTTCTGGAAGACTCTTATGTTAGGGCAGGTTTTGTTGAGCCAGGCCACTGTCTCATCATCAACTGATTCCAGACCAAGCACCTTGCTTGGATGATGGAAAATGGGGCAGGATTTTATATGGTCTGCAGTTTGTTCCTCTGTGCCATGCAGGCTGCTGTGGGAGCCAAACCCCATCTATACATTGTTGAACAGAATAAACCAATGCCAGTGCAGAGGTGATTAAGCCTGACCCAAGATGGTCAGGTTAGGTACATTCCCAATCATTTGAAGTTGACATTGGGGATGAAAGTACAGAGGTGTGAGGTATTACTTTGCCATTCTGTATTCCATTTGGTTTCTGCTTAGCATACCACATTGATGTCTGACTTAGAAAAGTCCTTTAATAGTTGCATTGCAGCAGGCACAAATGGATATCTTGACTTGAGCTGTCAATGTCCTCTATAAGTGGGGACAAGAGCCTTTTGTTAAGTATGTGTTTAGGCCTTTTTGCTTGGCAAGCTAGAGATAGTATGGTTTGTTTGCTGCAAAGCTCAGTTGGAAGAATACCTGCTAAAACAAATAAATTGTCTATTGGTGTAGAGTGCAAGCATACAGTCACAATGTGCAAAGCATCATTGATAGGCTTGTTAATGAGGCAAGTGTGGGCACTGCAGCACCAAACATTTGAGCAGTACTTTGCAGCAAACTGCACCAGGACCCTGAGTGGCAGTGTGCAATGTGGCACCAGCATCCCAAGTTGACCCTGACAATTGCCTCAAAAGTCCAATGCATGTTGTTAATTTTCTTGCACTCACTCAAGGTGTCAGCAAAACATGAGCACCCTATCCAATTTTATGCTGCCGTACATGGGTCATGGGCCAAGCCTTTTTGCTTGGCAAGCTAGAGATAGCATGGTTTGTTTGCAGCGAATCTCAGTTGGAAGGAAACCTGCTAAAACAAATAATGAAATAATAATATATGAAAAAAAAAAATGAATGGCCCACATAGGTTTGGTACAATAAGGTATGGCTTGTCCTTTGACACTGATGGAAAGCTTGTGTTGTCCTTCTTTGTGATTAAGGTGTAAGGCAGCCGACACCATTTTGGCTGTACTAAGCTTCAACTTCCATTTCTGGATGTACAAGGATATAGTTGCGATGTCCTGACTTATAGTCTCCTCTAATGTCTTCCAATTAGATGTTGCACGCATGATTGCTAAGTCATCAGTGTAGGTAAATTTTCTGGCAATTGTTACTGGCAGATTATGAATGTAAATATTAAATAAGAGCTAGGACTTTGATCCCTGTGAGATGCCATTCTTGAGATGTTGTAACCTGCTTTGTGATCCAGTACCAGTGGTAAGGGTAAAACTGCAATTTAGTACAAGTTCTATGATCAGCAAGAGATCTCTTCAAGAAGTCACTGTAAGCGATTTTTGTTGGTGAAACTAACTCAGAAATCCTCCTGACAGCAAAAGGAGGGAATAAAAAAGAAACCAAAAAGGATCTCTCAAGAAACAATAGTAACCACAGGGGATTCAGGTTAGTTTCACAAACAAAAATTGCTGATGGTGATTTTTTGAAGAGACCCCAAAAACTTACAGGTGAGGCTACGATGCCATATGGTATCATAGGCTGCTGTAAGGTTGATAAACACAGCACCAGCCTTCTTTTTAGCCAAGTAGCTATCCTCAATTTCCTGAGTAAGGAGAGTGACTTGATCTATGATCTACATTTCATGTCAAAACCTAGCCTGTTATCTGGGTAGCAGTGGGTCTATCATTGGTTTGCCATGAGTGTAGAAAAGTCTCTCCCAAGATCTTAAAGGGGGTACACAGCAAGGAGATTGCTCTGTAATTCCTTGGATCCCCTAATGGCTTCATCAGCTTTGGGATTGCAACCACTGTTGCACATCTCCAGATTTTTGGAAGCTTGAGGTGGTGCATGCAGAAAAATAAAACTTATTCAACCAGGACTTCAGGGCAGCACTAGCATGGAGTATTAGCTCTGGACAAATGGAGTCAGGTTCCAGAGTTTTCCTGACTTTAAATGCTGGAGGGCACTGGTAAATTCCCTTGAAATGAAATCTCCAGAGATGCTTTGGCCAGTAGGTTTTGGTATCCTCCAAGGGTCAGATACTTTTTTGGCCATTAGTCAAGCTGACTTGTGATCCTTTGTCTAAAAAACCCCATTCTTCACTAACTGTGATGAAATTGAGTTTGCTGAAATGGGGCAAGGACAGTGGGTGTTTCTAGACCAGTGATTCTCAACCAGCATTCTGCAAAGCACTTTTAAGGGGCCTTTGAAAGATTATAAATTTCCAAATATTAAACTGATTTTTTTTAATACTTTTTTTAAAATGTTGCGTTGGTCATCATTTGTTTTTTGAAATATTTATAAAATTTAGAAATATTTGCTTAATTACCGTTTTTTGATGTCACCAAAAAACTATTGCAATTATCTGCATTGTGATGTCACATTATTCAAACCTATTGCCAGTTATACAAAAGAATGCAGCTGGATACTATGACATTAAATGATTTCAGAAAGTAAAATAGTCTTTTACTCAATTGGTAGCGCAGAACTGAAATGCCATGGCTAAATCTATACAGTTTTCAAAAAGTTATCTTAAAATGGGATTTACTTCTGTATTAGACAATGGCAAAGAAAACCACAAAACATTTTCTGTTGTTCTGTCCTCAGCAACAAAGCAATGAAGCCATCAAAGCTTAGGCATCACCTGCAGCAGAAGCACCCAGAGCATGTAGAAAAAGACTTAAAGAGTTTTTTCAAAGATAAAAACTCTTGTTGAAATGGTAAAAATTGGAAACTAGTGGATATTTTCAAGGGTGGGTGGTTTTTTTGTCCAACAACACTTCGTCCATGTCTTTTTGTCCTATTTTTTTTCTCCAATGACTTTCAGTCCAATTTCAAAGAAAAGAAGTCTTTTTAAGGAAACACTAAACCCTAACACTAAACCCTATTGGACAAAAAGACGTGAACAAAGTGTCATTGGATGAATTGTTGTCAGATGAAAAGTCAGTACACAATTTTTAAGAACAAGAGCACTGCAAACCTGATGGCTTCTTTTAAAGTGGCATTACATATAGCTAAGCCAAAAAAACCCATACTATTGGAAAAGCCCTTGTAGAACCATGTGTGGTAGATATGGTGAAGTTGCTTTTAGGAGAAAAAAGTGCAAATAAAATTCAACCAGTGCCTTTTCCAACAACACAATTAAAAGTCATATTTCACTTATGTCAACAGACATTAATGTAATTGATATAAAATGCTTTTAAATCCCTAAAAAAAAAAATTAAAAAAAAAATCAATAAAATCCAGTCTCAAGTGTTTTTTTAGGTTTTCTTGGGGGGGGGGTTTAATGCCAACCATGCTTCTAATTTGCATCAACAAAATAAAAAATTACTAATGAATCAACATAACATTTTATGAAAACATAAAATTTTTTATCTGAATTTTTCTTTTTAAACATTTCTTTTATTGTTGTTTATTTTAGAATTGAATTTGCAGTTATGTATATATACATGTCAGACATCACAATTTAAAAGATGTAGTTCATTGCTGTAATTTCATTTATTGGTACTAAAAAAATTTTAATGCTTGCTGTATAATTTTTAAATTTTTTATGAAATACTGGCCCCAAATCATTGTTGATAGTTTTAAATAGTACCTGGCAACAATTATGAAGATGAAAACAATGGCAAAAACTGTGCCACTTTTTTTTTGGTCATAATTGCTATCATTGTTGTCTTATCATTTTTTTGTATCATTGCCTTGTTACATTTAGAATTACTAGTCATAATTGGTATTGTAGCATATATGCTGACATTCATATATGATTATTTTGAATAACTTTTTGTTGCTTGTATTTGTGTGTTTTAAATTGAAATTATGTACTTCAATTTTTTTTAGTTTTTTTGTGATATGGAAATTGATGTAGTTGATCTGTTGGCTTTTTTACCTCTTTACTGAGTCATGCAAGCAACAACTGCTTTGGAAAATTTGACAAATGATTGTATTTAAAGATTTTTAGTCACTTTTTTCTTAAATTTTTCTTAAAATGTTTAAACAAAGCAGATCCAGTATGGACCCAGTTCTTTTTTCTGCAGACCTAGATCAGTTCTGGATCCCACTTTATGTGTATCTGACCACCTCTGATAAAAAGGCAAAGATTCTGCACCAGAGCTGTTTAAATTGATGATTTACTGTAATTAATAAAGTTAATGATAGTTTTAAAATTTAATTATTCTTTTATAAGACATTTGATTATTTTGTAAAATGTGTATATTATAATTTTTTTTATAAATTGATTGTTGAGTAGATTGTAAATCTTCACAGACAGTTTTATCTATTATTTAAAATGTCTTAAACAGGTTTGTTTTTCTATTGTAACTTGTTTATTGTCATGGGTGAAGCTGATGGCGGTTTTGTTGACAATGCTAAAAGTATGCCAATGGATATGGGGAATTTTGAAATAGACAAAAGGTGAAATTGTACAAATTGAATTTTTTTGTTAAGCACAGCAAGCTACTGTATAAATTTATATTCTTCAATAATGCCAAAAATCATAATGCCAAAAATCATATGGTATTAATACTGTACCTATTATAAAAGGCAGTAAATATTGCATGGATTTTTGAAGCTTTTTAAAAATTATCTGTTATTTTGACTAAAAAATTTCTAGATATTCTGAACACTTGAAAAATTTCAGTCATTTTTGAAATATTTTTGTGATTTTAAATTTTGAAAAAACAACATTTAAAGTTATATCACAATTGACTTTTTACTTTATGAATGATAGCAAATTTTTTTCATTTTTTTCCTTGCAGTTTGAAAACTAGATAGGTGTATTTATACAAAACTCAAACCTAAGTTTAAACTGTAAAGTAATCTAATACTTTTGACGCACTGTTGTTTTTTTCAAAATTGTCTTGCAAATTTTACAAGTCATTTAAAAAAAAGTACATAATAAAACGACAGTTGCCTGGGCCTCACTATCAAGTGTCACCTGCAGTATACAAGCAAGTTTGGCAAAAGTTTCAAAGGCTGGAAATTTTCATATGTAGTGTAAATAACAGTTTTCACATTCATTTTGGGAATTAAAACTCCTTTTGCTGTGTTTTGATAAGCATGTTGGACATAGAATGAGTGATGTTTAGTTTATTATTAAGATATTGTGTGAATTTTTGTTAAAACATAGTAGCTACAACAAATGACAAATGGAACTATAGATTAAACTTTTATACAAACCAATTAAAAATTTTTTCTGATGTTTTGTCTAAAATTGCTTAAAACTTTTAAACATTATGCAAAAAATTTGGACAATGTTATAAAACAAAAAAAACAAAATTATTATTATACTATTGAAAACTTTTACCTTAAACTAAATACAGGGTGGCCCAGCGAAGTGTGGACAAACAAAAGTTAAATTTTTTCAGTTATATGAAAGCCAATAAAAACAACTCATATATCAAATGAAAGAGAGATTTATTGTATTTAATAACATTCAAGAGTTATTCAATATATTCTTCTTTCTCTTTTATAACTCAGTCAAGACAAGGAATCACCTGATCACATGTGGCATGCACAGTTTTAGCATCAATATCTGCCCAAGATTTGGTCAGTTTTTGCTTTAGGACCTCCACACTTCAGTGGGATACAGCACAGGACTTCTGCTCCAAGATGGACCATATCCCTAAGTCCATTAGATTCAAATCAAAAGAAGATTGAGGCCCTAGTTCTTTGGGCCAAAACAACTTGAAATTGTCTTTGCATCACTCCCAGACCAATCTGGCTATGTGAGAGATTGCTCCATCCTGCTGAAGTGTAATTTCTTTATTTCCAGTGACTTTCTTTACCCAAGGAACAACTCTACTCTTTAACATCTTCAGATAAGCATGTTGGTTAATTCAGATAACCAAGTCCTGTGCTGTATCCACTCTAGTGTGGAGGTCCTGAAGCAAAAGCTGACCAAATCTTGGGCAGAAATTGACACTGAAACTGTGTGTGCCACATGTGATCAGATGATTCTTCGTCTCCACTGAGTTATTGAAGAGAAAGAAGAATGTATTGAATAACTCTTGGATGTCAATAAATGCAATAAATTTCTCTTTCGTTGATATATAAGTTATTTTTATTGACCTTCATATAACTGAAAAAATTTAACTTAAAATTTAAGTGAGAGTAGTTCACAAAAGCTAGTGTGATTAAAACAAACTCAGTCAGCTTTAGTTTATTTTTTGGCTAATTTCTATACATTTAACAGCATAAAATGTTCAACAATTCAATTCAAACAAGGTTTAAGCAGCATCAGACAGGGGTTAGAATAGAAAGTTACCCTTTTAATATCATCATCTTTTTTTTTTTTTATCATCTCTATATTTATCCTCCTGACTCGCAGGAAAGTGACGGAGGCGCTAATACATAGGGTAGGCAATTACCCTGACCTGCTTCCGGAGATGCCAAGATATTGCTGTCCACTAGTAATTTAATAGAGATATGACTGCAATTTAGAACTGCTTGCCAAGACCACCAAGCAGGGGAAAGTGCCGTAAAGTGTCTCTCCCAAGGACACAACAGAATGGCACAAGTGGGTTTTGAACCTAGACTGTGTTGATCACAAGCCCGGTGCTTTAACCACTCGACCATGCTGCTGACAAATATCGCAGGCTTGTTTGTGTACTTCCCAGATAAGATCAGGATTTGTCATTCAAAACTATTGTATTTTGTACTTCATATGGTGATTTGATGCATGAAGCAAGCTGGATATAATGTTCTGCTATTTGCCCAATGTATCAATTTTTTATTTGGCAAAAACAAAACAAAAAAACAAGAAACACAATGCATTTTTCTGTGAACCCCATGAAGGAGGCTGAGATTGGTTTATGATCATCTTTGTACAAAGTAATTTCCAGAAACCCATATAAAGTGCAAAAAAAACAAAAAAAAACATACACATTCTAATATCACTTTAAACAAAGTTGATTTCTTTGGAGGCATAAGCTTTTCATGACGCTCTCATCAGTGGCAATCGCATCGAAATGGGACAAACCAGAGAAAATCAAGGTATTTATAGCCTCAACAGTTGGGAGAAAGGTGCTGTAGTCACAGAAAAGAGAAAAGCTCAACAACACAAAATCAAAAAAGTGTGGTGCAATACAGTGTAATCTCGGAAAGGAGAAATGCACTATGTGCAATTACCCAGGAGAAACACTGTTACTCGCAACTTAGGTTATTTGAAAAGTTTTAATGTGTAAACAAATTCTTTTGTTTACATAAAACCGGATGTCTGGTTTTGATAAAAGTTGCCTTGAGTAGACACAGATGGAACGAGTTGCGTGCCACAGCAAGAATTTTAAAATGTTTGTCGTTATAGTTTGCAGCACATTGCTTGTTATCAAGCAAGTGTTGTCCTACAGCAGAGTCACAATCTGGATTATTATGTTTTAGCTTACAGGATCTGCCGGGTTGAGATCATGTAGGGCACTTTGCGTGCTGTTGTAGCCATTTAGGAACATGCTGCTTGATTCTATCTTGTACCTACTGTCACAGTGGCACGAATATTCATAAACAACAGAGCTTTTCAGCATGGTAGGTAAAACATCTTTGCAGGCTACACTAAAAAAAAAAAAAACAAAACATAAATGGATGTAAAAAATTTTAAGGGTATGTAACTATTTAGTGGGAGACAATTCAATGGGATAAATTTGTCGGCAAGCCAATTTGTCATGAAGCAAATTCATCAGCAAGACAATTTGGTGGGAAATTAAGGAATTTTAATTTAACTTCAATGGCATTGAAGCAACAGCAAAAAAGTTTTGTATGTCCCTAAGGTAATATTGTGCTACAATTTATTTTTAATATGCAAAACTTATAATCTCCATTGTTGCATATTTAAAAGTAAACTGTGATACCAAAACTTGTTTTTAACATCTGTTGTTCAGCTGATAAAAATAAAAATTGGCATTTGGAAATTTTTATATATGTTTAATTTAATATTCCTTGCTAAATATTAATCTATAGCAATTTACTTCTTCTTCTTTTGGCTGCTCCCTACTTGAGGTTGCCACAGCATGACAGTATTTTCCATTTCACTTGATCTACTTCGTCTCCTTCTCTAGCTCCAACCCTTTCCATGTCTTCTCTCACCAAATCCATCCAAAGTCAATCCAAAATGGATAGATTTGAAGGTGTACATGGAGGAAATGGAATTGGGGAACGCTTTTCGGAAGGTGATTGCTATTGGAGTTCTGGAATCAGAAGGATTTATGTGTGGCAAATACATGGTTTAAGAAGGAGAAAAGAAAGGTAACTTACAGTTCAGGTGGTAATGAAACTGAGATTGATTTTGTTTTAGTGAAAAAAGAAAGCAGAAAGTTCTTGAAAGATATCAAGGTGATTTCTTGGGTACTGCAACACTGCATTCTTACTTAATGTTTGCAATGGAACTGCAGGGTTTAGCTTGACTTTACCTGATCCGTGTTAGCTGACTCGATGATGTGGTCATATCAAAATCAGTGCCAGTATGCCCTTATAGCTTAGCAGTGTATCACAGTTATGCTGGTAGTGCATTGTTTTCATTGAACTACTTACCCAGTGTTCAGATCCACAACTAAAGTGAAAACTTTTTTTTTAGAACATTATTTTTTAGGGATAAAAATTAAGATCTGTACTCTGGTCCAAGTCTGCTATGAATGTTAAAAAGGTTCCAAAGTGTGCTGCTGGCACAAAAAAGTTGAGAACCACTGGTTTAAACAGATTTGTACTATGCAAAATGATATATTGGTTTTTTATAAATCAAACTAAAGTTAATTGAACCCGAAGCAAAAGGTTTCTGTGGCAAAAAGACACCAAGCAAAAGTATTCTAAATTATGTCAAATACTACCGAGATAAATGCTGGATGTTTTCCATAAGTATGAGCTGAACTATTTTGCCTGATGATGTGTGTAACAAGAACAGCTAAGTAGAAGGGTGATATCAATGGCAAACATGATGAACAAGTTGTGGTTTAAAATCTACTTTGCGTGAAGTAAAAGATTTTTCTTCCCAAAGCTTTTCATCTGACACACTTCAGGGGAAATTGTCAGAATGAAGCAGAATTGAAACTGAACTGAGTTATAAAGGGGAAAGCAGAGTTCTCATTGGCTGAAAGAAGTTAGCCAATGAGAAAAAAAATTAAGAAATTTTTAAAGAGTAGACGAATTCTTTTTGCTTACACAGAAGGGGATTGAAAGATTTAATGAAAGTCACTTCAAGAGCAGAAAGGTGAAAAGAAGAGTGACCTCGAGTGAGAATAGAAAATTTTTCGTTGCTGTAGTGAAGAGCGCATTGGGCATTGTCAAGAAGATGTTGACCAATGGAGGGTTCATGAAATTGTTGTAGGCGTGTGTTGCAAGAGCAAGAAAGACTTTGGTGGTTGGGTGAGGCAGGAAAATTGGCAATGGATCTAGGATCGTGTTGTTTAATTTGCTCTTCTAGGTGTTGAGACATGCAACCAACGTATCGACTATCGCAGTGGCACACAAACTGGTAAATGACATTGCTGTGATGATGGGAAGGTAACACATCTTTCTTAATCGCTGGTAAGAGCTGTCGGGTGTTAAAAATAACACGTGGTTTGACAGAGAAAAAGCAGCGTTTCACAGCAGACGTAATCTGCTTTTCGAACTTCATTGAGACATTTCCAATCCATGGTATGTGTAGGTAGACAGGGCACTTTTCTATTGTGTGAACCAGTTTAGAATTTAGTTGTTGAAGTTTTTGTTTGAAAGCCGAATTGATTGCATGTTCCAGGTAGCCATTTTCTAACAGAATTGAACCAATTTTGCCAAGCTCTGGGTCCAGTTTGCTTTTAGAACAAATCATAAAAGCTCTGTGAACTAGAGTACCAATTAGATTGATTTTCTGTTTCTGGGGGCTAAAAGAGTTCCAACATAGATACTGGCCAGTGAAGGTGGGTTTCCTGTATACTAAAGTTAGAAATTCCAAATCATGCCTTTCTACCAACATGTCAAGGAAGGGGAGAGAGTGATTAGATTCCTTTTTATAGGTGAAGCGAAGTGAGGGATGAAGGGAGTTGAGGTGGATGAAAAAAGTGTTGCAGTCTTCTTTATTGTTGAATATGGTGAAAGTGTCATCAACATACCAGAAGTACACTAACAGTTTTGCTTCTTGGTAGCCAACAAATGTTAGCTAAAGCTAGACTGAGCGGTGAGCCCACAGCAACACTGTCGATTTGTCAATGCATGTTGTTATTGAAGCTGAATTTCACAGAGGGGATGGCTAGCTGCATTAATTCAACAAAGATGTTGTGTGGAAAGGATGGCGCCATTGAGTTGTCATTGTAAAGGGCGTCAGCGCAGATTTCTATGGTTTTAGCAACCGGAACATTGGTGAAGAGACTGGAAATATTAAAAGAACAAAGAAAGACAGAGGAAGGAGAAAAGGTAAATTTTCTGACTTCTTTTACAAAGGTGAAAGAATCAGACAGACAATTAGAAGAAAGGTTTTGGAGAACAGGTTGAAGAAGAGAAGTACGCCATTTAGCTAGCTAATGTTGGGCCGATCTGGTCATAGACAAAATTGGACGTAAGGGTACATCCTTTTTGTGTATTTTTGGAAGACCATACATGTGCGGTCACTGAGAGCCAGTGGGTTGGATTGCTTTGTAAACTTGCTTAGAAATAAGGCACTTTTTCCTCAGCTGTAATAACTGTCATTGTATCCGTGATTCAATTTTAGTGGTGTTGTCTTTGTTGGTGACTGGCCCAAGATCAAGAAATTTGGTCATTTCATTAAGAATTGTGTTCATCTTGTCGTTGTAATCATTTTTGTTGAGAATGACAATACCAGTTCGGTTTAATTCTACTTCATTCTGATGATTTCCCCTGAAGAGTGTCAGATGAAAAGCTTTGGGAAGAAAAATCTTTTACTTCATGCAATCTTCAAATTCTATACCACCAAACATCTATTCAAATATTTCTGTCAATGGTACAGTGATCAGCAGCTCAAATGCTTGAACAAGTTGATCAAAACACGTGAAAGAATCTGAACTCTTCTCTCTAAAACAGCCTTTCTTAAGGCTAACATTTCTCAGTGAACTTTACCAAAGTTGGTTAGATTTTGCATAGAAAAGTCACTCGCTACCGTAAGCCCGAACATCAACCAAGCCTTCATGTATGATGAAATTGAGAAAAACCAGTCAATGGCTGCTTTTCTCAGAACTAAATGTCGCTCACTGTGGCAAGAAGCTAGACAGTTTTTGTCTTCAACCTGGTATGATTCTGTTGTTACCTGTCAGTCATAGATGAACAAAAAGAAGCCGTCAATCAAAAGAACAGCAACAACCTACGTCTTCTTTTCCAACATTGTTTTGGCAACCAGACAAGTTTCAAGCAGAACAACATCATAAACTTGTCCGACTACAAACTATCAGACACTGAAAGGTTTGTATTGTCCCACGGACTTTCTTTTTGTTTACAACCCACTAGTGTCAAACGTGAAAAAATACTAGCTGACTTTGAAGTACTTTACTAGTCCATCACAAACCTCAGTCTGAAGAGCAGCTTGCTGCTTTAGAGGCCAGGTTGAGTGACTTAGCTCATGTTTATTGTGGAAGCCCCATTGACTTGGGTGATTTCTTCATGACAAAAGAGTGTTTTCAGGCCATCAAGTCCCTTCGGACAAATGAAGAAATTCTTATAACAAAGCCTGATAAAGGTGCTGGCGTTGTCATCCTCAACAAAAAATGATTACAACAACAAGATGAACACAATTCTTAATGAAATGACCAAATTTCTTGATCTTGGGCCAGTCACCAACAAAGACAACACCACTAAAATTGAATCACGGATACAATGACAGTTATTACAGCTGAGGAAAAAGTGCCTTATTCTAAGCAAGTTTACAAAGCAATCCAACCCACTGGCTCTCAGTGACCGCACATGTATGGTCTTCCAAAAATACACAAAAAGGATGTACCCTTACGTCCAATTTTGTCTATGACCAGATCGGCCCAACATTAGCTAGCTAAATGGCGTACTTCTCTTCTTTAACCTGTTCTCCAAAACCTTTCTTCTAATTGTCTGTCTGATTCTTTCACCTTTGTAAAAGAAGTCAGAAAATTTACCTTTTCTCCTTCCTCTGTCTTTCTTTGTTCTTTTAATATTTCCAGTCTCTTCACCAATGTTCCGGT